>JAEKOY010000696.1:0-21226 GCA_021234595.1 Delia radicum | reverse complement strand
TTTGTCCTGGTCATTAAGTGAACCTACGTGCCCAATTTCGAGTTTTCACAGCTTTGCAAGTTTAGGGTGATACACCCAACTCCTATTTTTTCTGTGATAAAGGCAGATTAAAAAAATCGATCTTTGTTAACAAATATCGCGACTATATTTCCCTCATGAACAGATTATGTACAGTGGGGAGCACTTATGAGTACATGTAAGTACTTTTTACACCTAAAGATTCAGGTCGAAAAATGTTTGACACTAGAACTAAATTATACTTTTCTAAAGGTACAAGATACACGGAATCCAAATCTGGCCTTAGATTCACTCTCCGACATCAGGCGTTCGAGCTATATTAACGAGAAAAGTGTATTTTTTGATCAAAATGCTCCGATTTTTCACGTTCCTGGAAATGTATATTTCATAACACTTGTAACGGCAACTGAACACACTACTCTTACCATTTTTTTTTCAGTTTTTATTGGCGTTCTTGTTTTTTGTAAAACAAATATTTTCTTTGACATTTATAATCAGAAATAAAAAATTATGGTTACGTTATGTATAATAACGTATATTATAATAACGTATTGGGTTTCACAAATATTTACACATTTCCAAAATTATGTCAGCTTTTGAGATTTTGTTCATTATGGGATAATTTGGCACGTGTGGTTTGGGTAAATTTTAAATCTTCTTAATGTTGTTTGTATCGCATATATTGTAAATTATTAATATATTTAGACATTTGGCTGCCGAAGTACAACAAAAAAGCAACGAAGCCCATGCTGGAGTATGGAGTATGATTTAGTAAAAGCCATGTAGAAAATCAAACTTTAATAATGAACGGAGCTTCAAAGGTTTCCGCTAACAACCGCCTATTAAAAAAAACCACGGCTCTCATTATTTTCCCCAATAGCTTTGGATATCAATGTTTGCATAATTTTTTTTACTCAAATGTCGATTAAATTAAATTCTAATAATTCAGTGAACTACAACACATTCAAGAGGGATGTTCACTAAAAATGTGCTAAAATAACGGCCAGCTTTTATGCCTGCATTCATTACAATTCAAAATATTCAGACACATATTAAGAACTTTTCTTCATGTTTATCATATTTAATTTTAATTTGTAGTACTATTTCTTTTTGTTACTCTTTTTTCTATTCATTTATCTCTTTAATTATCATCTAATAAACAAGAATTACCGTTAAAACTATTGTTTCTTGAAATTTTAGTATATATTTTATGGAGTCCCAAATTACCCCACAACATCCCAAGTTATCCCCCCTTTCCTCATTGAAAAAAAATAACCAAAAAAATATTGTTTTTTTATATTGATTTCTAAAGATAGTTAACCCCTTAATACTAAAATTGGAAATGGAATAAAAAATTGTTAAGGACTTTAAATTTTTATGAAGCAAACAAATTTGTCATAACCTCAAAAAGCATCCTTACATAAATTGGTTAATTTTGAGAATTTAAAAGTATTTAATACGATGTCCTTCAAATAAATAACAACTAAATATAAAAACACCTGCAAAAAAAAATGTTTGTGTTTTTTTTTTAATATAATAAAGGGTGTTTTGTATAGAGGTATATAACTTTGAAATGGAATAAAATAAAGATGAATTTTTTAAATTGACATGAAATTTCCTTAATTCGGAAGATAACCTTTGGCATTATAATATAAATATGACTTCTGGCATATGACCTCCACGACTGGCTCGGACAATAACGCGGCGAATGTTGTCCTCCAAGTGGCCAATCGTTCCGGGATCTATAGCGGTCACCATTGACTGTAACGTTCTGACCAGCATGGTTTTTAAAGAAGTACGGATCAATGATTCCACCAGCTCACCACACAGTCAGTTTTTTGGATGTAACAGTGTATCAACATACGTTTGGGGATTATTATTACTCCAAATACGGCAGTTTTTGGAGTAATAATAATTCGCTTATGAAAATCGGGATCAACGCAAATCTTGTTTTGGGCCCATTCGCCGAATATACGCCTTGCTAGGTGTCGTGTGGCTTCAATTGTTTGCACGAGTTGGATTTTGTAAGCACGCAAACTATGATCTTTCCGCAAAAATCTTCCATAAAGTGGATGGACACATATCCAATTCCTGTGCACGATGGCGGATGGACTGATTGAGGTCTTACTTTACGCTACGCTCTACAGCAGCAATTACTTCTTCTGTACGCGCTGTACGACGTCTCTGTAGATGCATATTATCATTTAGAGTAAACGTGGTGCGCAAACGTTCCATAATTACTCTGATGGACGATTATGTTGACGGGATGCGTATTTCGAACAGAACCATGATTTTCAAAATAAATTTGCACAATTTGAAAGCGTTGTTCATTCGTCAGTCTGAAAAACGCTTCCAGTTGAAATGCCAAAACCAAACTAAACATAAATCACTTGACAGTTGACAAAATGGCCGCCAGTTAAAAAAGTGTTGCCAACTTAAAGTCCTATACCTGTATAAAAAACACAAAAAAAATTGCGTGTATTTGAAAATATGTTGAAATGTGATAAATACAATGAAATCTATAAATTGATGTGACTTTAATTAAATCTGCTTAAAAACTGTAATTTTAATATTTTTAATTTGCTTTAAACTTAAAACCACCCTAAAGATAAATGATTAACATGGACATATTGATTTAGCATCGGCTAACAAACATCGGCTAACACATACACAAACAAAAATTATTTTTTTTTAAATATTTTGCCTCAAAGAGCGTAAATTTTTTTAAATTCCTTTTATACAAAATGATAGTATGTTTTGCCTAAAGTTTTCCCGGGAATTCAAATGTAGGGATTTCCCTGGAATTCCCAACATTTTTCAAATCCAAAATACCGGGAAATACTTCGGAATTCCCGGGATTTGTTTTGTGATGAATATACTATTTTAAAGTGTAGAAATGTAAAATTGTATAAACGGATAAGATATTTGAAGAATCCTGAATTAAAATTGATTTTCATAAAAAAAAATTTGATAAAAAAAAATTATTACACGTATTTTTTTAAATTAAATAAATACGTGGTCACGTTGGTATTCGAACATGGGGTCTCTGGTTGTTAACAATTAGTTAGGTGAGAACTTTACCAACTGAGCTATCGATACATATAAAATTTAAATGAATTTTTGTGCTTCATGTTTTCGTTCGTGATATAAAGAAATATACACCTTACCGTCTTGCCTACACACAGAGAAAAATGTAAGTGTTTGCCAACTGAAATTCGGTTACTTCGACTTAATTCGGTTATTACGAATTTATGTGGGTTGGTACAACTCAACATAGTTTTCACAACAAAGTTCAGTTAGTTCAACTGAATTTTTTTAATTGCAGCACCGAAAATATTCAGAAATCTAATGTAAATATCGTTGTACTAACTGAATTTATAAGTTGTTACCATTAAAATACACTTTTCAATTCGGTTGGCACATTATTTCTCTCTGTGTACAAAAAGCACAAAGTAATGTGTCTATAAATAGATTTTGAGAAAGATATTTAATAATTTCCTGGGAAGCTTTAATATTACCTAGGAACTTTCTTCTGTATGCAGAACACATTTTTAATTTTTTTCTTTTGTTGAAATTTAGTAAAAATAAATCGGCACTGACAATTTAGCAAAGGACAATATTTAATGACAATGCAATCTTAAGTTCAAAGTCACTCTATAACAAACGACTTAAATGAGTTGTATGGCCAGGCACGTAGCTAGGAATTTGGTTCGGGGGGGGCTTTTCGATTTTTATTTTATTTATTTATAGCTTTTTTTTTTTTTTTTTTTTTGCTACATGTTTACATACACGTAATGGGCAATCATGTATTAATAATAGAAATTGCTTTCTCAGGTCATTTTGAAACAAAAACCTCCCGCAGAAAGTGCATTTCTTAAAATGCATTTTTTACTTATTGTGTTCATTATTTTTGCGAATTTTGATGTCTATATCGCGAAACAACGCTTTAATCTGTTTGATCACAATCCGGGAAACACGTCAAATTTGAAAACGTTTGTGTACTTTAAGTTGGATATGCATCGTTATTGTCTAATTACGTTTAATTTTTAGCTAAATATTAATTTTTAGTTTAATTAAATAAAAAAAGGATTATGCGGAAAACTTTTTGAAAACCGCGAAACTTTATATTTTTATGTGCTAATATACGTCTAGGGGTAGCTAAAACTTGATAAATGTAAAAAAAGTAAAAAAGTTTCAACTTCTAATAACCCGATTAAAATTAATATCATGCTTTATATAATCATACGAAATTAAATATGAGTCTTAATACAATTTTATCCGAGAAATGGGCATAATAATTAAATAACATCCAAATAATGACGCGATACAATTTAGTACGATTTATATAGCGGTATGAATTTATTTCTAAACTGATACTGATATATATAAAATAAGCTATAGTTGTATCCGGTTTTTGATTTTAAAAACGTCATGAAAATCTGCAATATCTGTTAATCCTTTTAGACTTTAGCCACTTGCAAAAGGTTTACAATTTTATAATTTGTAACAAATTCCGTAGCATTTGGAAATTTTATTATATTCAAAAATAAAAAATAATATAATGAAAATAAAGATTTTGTGGAATTCATTAACTTCACCATTGAATAAAAAACACGGAAAAAACGTTGAAACTAAATTTATAATTTTACATTGAAAAAAATCTTAGACTAAATTAAGAACTCATAATGTTACAAATGAAACAAATTCTTTTTAGGGTTAAGAACCAGAAAGAAATCAATTCAAAAAACAAAAATTGGGATAAATTTTTATGCAATTAATTGTACTATTGTATTGATATTGATATTGACATATATACATCCAAAATATAATTGACAAATTTTCTAGTGTGACTCTGCATGGGGTAATATACAATTTTATCTAAAATAAAATTGTGTTTTTTTAAATATGATATAATATCAACATATATATCATTTTGCAATGTCTAGCTAGGTATATAAATATAACGTAGTTATTAATTGGATTAGTTTTAGCGTATTCTAAATGCAATATAGAATTATACTCAACTATATATGACACCATATTAATGTTTTTCTACGAAATTAATTTTAAATATAAATTTATATAATTATGTCCGGACTTATTTAAAAACAGCGTTAAAAATGCTTGAGAAAAAAACACATTTTGAAAACCATTTTGACACTATGTCGTGGACCCCGGCTGCCACTTATTTGAATTATTTTAACAAATTATTTACTATTTTTTCCCCCTTTTTTATATATCCGACTTTTTTTAAGATTGGAGGCTATACTTCATGTCTTGTATTAAAAAAATCGTAAATTGTACAAGCAAGCGTGATTGTAGTCTGAAAGAAAGAATAATAAAGAAAAAATATAAAATTGGAAAATTTAAAAGTATACCTGACATCGCCTAGGTCTTATTTAAACTAAATTATGTATTTCGAATTCACTTTGATTTATATTTTGGACAATTTCAAACGCTTTTCAAATTGTCTTTAATCAATTTTTTAAATAAAAACCCTTTAAAAATGTCAAAAAAAAAAACTACAATCGTTATAACACAAATACTGGTTTAGCTGCTTGATTTTAAAATGTCGCATTTCAAGGAGCGCCGACCGAAATTTGTTTACATTTAGTTTACAAAAAAATTGAGAAAAATTGAGTCACATTGAACCACGTTAACACATTATGCATATCGATCAAAGTTTGAGGCTTAAATTTGTTTCGAAAAATTAAAAAAATATGGTCTCTGTGTGAGGAACACAGAGTAGTATATATCGTAAAAAAATACGGAAAACTATGTTACCAAATGCGTGCGTAGCAAACCAAATTTAAATAAAAAGATTTCACTGTAAGTAAAGTAACGACTTTTACGGCACAAATAAACTTAATTTTGAGTCTTAGTGGTATCTCCATTTTAAAAGATTATGTCAAAATACACAGAAAAAATCATTGTCAAAAAAATTTCAATTAAACTTTTCTTCGATTTCAAACTTACTTTCAATGAACTGTTTAATTTAAAATGAATTTGGTATAAAAAAATGTTCAGTTTTTATATCGTATATTAACAACATTGAAACAAATGCAAAAACTTTAAAAAATCGCCAAAATTAAAAAAATCGTTTAAAGTAGAAAATTCGCGTTTCTTTAATTTTGGTGATTTTTTTAAATTTTTTTCGAATTTTGGAGTTTATTCTGGGAGTTTTTTAAATGTCTGCAATTTTAAGGATTGCTTTTTAAATTTTGGCAATTTTTTTTTTTTCAAATTTTGAGATTTTTTCAAATGGTCTCGATTTTTTTAAATTTTGGGCGATTATTTTACAATTTTAGTGATTTTTTTTAAATTTTTGTAATTTTTCCCAATAGTAAACAATATTTAATTAAATTTTTAATAGGTGTGAATAAAACTATATGTAATTGAAAATAATATTAATTAGATACAAATTATTTTAGTTGTTACTACAATTACATCAACACGACCGAATTCAGTAAAACTTTTGCTGAATCAACAAATATCTTAATTAAAACTCAATTTTAGTTTTTTCTGTGTAGACATATTTAATTTTTAGTTTGCATTGCCTCAAACAATTTTTTGATTATATTTTAAGTCTAAGACTTCGAAATCTCTTATGAAATGATTTTATTTATTGCTTTTTGTCGAAAATCAACTCAAACAATGAAAAATCGAACATTTGCAGGCGATGTTTTCTAACGAAATTTTAAGATTCGAATCATATAAAACTATTTCCTATTTGATCCAAGTCAAAAATAATTATTTTCATATTAAATTTATCAATAACATTGTTACTTTCTAACGAATTGTATTAAGTTTTTAAATTTGTCAAATCATTTCGGGGGGGGGCTCTAGCCCCCAAGCCCCCCCCCTAGCTACGTGCCTGTGTATGGCATTTGATACGATAAACTGCAGATATTTGAGTATTTTCTCTGACATCGCTATTGGTAAACTATAAGAATATACTTCTGGGTATAAAATACTAATCTCCGTCTAGTTTGTTAACCTTCCGTGATTACACATATTTTTGTTACACGAGTTTTTCACTGTTGTTGGGGTGTATTTTTTCCCCAGTGTTAAGATGGAAGGGTAATCATATTGAGGCTACTATCAGAAAGTGGGCAATTTTTTTTAAACCAAAGGTAAATTAGCGAATTCGATGATTAAATTATAATAATTATAACAAAAGCTATAATTGTAACAATCAATATTTAATTAAAAGATATAAAAATTAATTTAAAAATTTTTCTCAGCTACTGAGAGATTTAATTTTACTCTCTTTTTCTAATCAGTCTGGATGCGTCTATAAATGGATTTTCATAAAAAAACTCGTATTTTTCACTCGTGGTATTAACGAAAATAAAAATGGAATGGTGCAATTTTGCCTAAATGTAAATTTTTTTAAAATATTTAAAACTGTTTGTTTCTGCATCAAAGCTTTGTAAAAATTTACCAATAAACCGGAGATAATAAGATTTTTATCGGACTTTTTTTTTTTTAGCAATTTTTTACACAATAGTATAATTTTAAATGCTTAGTCATATGAAAGGTTATTTTTAAAGGAAATTTTGTTACTTTAACCTGTTTTTATTTGGGGGGGGGGGGGGGGGGAATTCCCGGGATCCCGGCACATTAAAAGAAAAATCCCGGCAAAAGCTAAAGTCTGGGAATCGAAAAAATCCTAGTTTTGTCCCATAGTGTCTCTGGCTATTGTTGAATTTTTGTTATGGTATATGTATGTAAACTTGGCGCGCGTGGTATTTAGCACTCCATCCATGTTGTTCGCATTACGGATATATCTTTGAGTATTTGTATTTGGTTTTTTGAGTCGATTTTTTTCTTTTTGGGTTGCCATGAGCATCATTGGCCCCAGTTGTTGCAAATTGTATGTTGTTATTGTTGATGGCTTATTGCATTTAGTACGCATAACTTTTGTTGCACATTTTGATATTTTGTTTTTTTTTTTTTTTTGGGTAAATTTTTCATTTTTTTTGCTTTGCAAATTTTTGTGTGCCAAAATAACACCAATAACAATAACAAAAACTGTGGGTTGCGTTAGATTAGCTGCTGAATATTTGTAGTTATTTTTTGGCTGCCATAGTGGCGTTAAGTTTTTGGCTGTACATCTGCCTCTAGAATTGTTATTTTGTTGTTGTTGTTAATTTTGCATACATATGTTTTTGTACAAATATTGTGACATTTTAATATATTCATTTCGATTCGACAAAAACGTGATTCACTATGTGTCAGTGTCGACTGCTCACTTTCACCACCTCTGGTTTGATACATTCTGAAATACGCGTGAATAATTATCGGTTAAAGTTACCAAATTATTTAATAGTTTAAATTTAAATTTATTGATTATATTGCAATCTTATAGTTTTTTTTTTATTAGTTTTGCATATACCAAATGGGAAATGAAGAAAATCTTTTAATCTTTTTGTTATGCCGGAGTTGATTTTTTTTGCACTTTTATTGTTGAAATTATTAAATAATCGAAAAATATTTAAAACTTTAGAGAATTTTATGTTTTAAATTGAAAGAACGAGATTTTTTTTTTCAAACGCCTAAAGTTTGCTACGAAAAAAAAAATGATAAAAATGCGCATCAAAAGCGTATTATAGAATTCAACGTTGATCATCAATAAAAAAGATGTTTTCTTCACATCACTAGCGTATTATGCAATAGCTACGGCTTGTTTTTGAGATGAAAGTGAAAATAGGAATAGCCATGATTGTAAAATATGTGTTACCTAATTTATCTTTTTATATGAAAAATTTTTAAAATTAACATAAAAATATGTTAGTTAATTTTGTATTTCATAAAAAAGTAACACACAAATATAAACTCTAAACGCGTTTTTCCTCAAAAACATGATTTTCGAACCGACAACCACTTCGGCCATTTCTTACTAAGGCATAGTTGACGTAATATCGCAATTAAGTTTCTAGGTTGGACGCGTCAGATGCGCGTTGAATGCGTCAGTTTCACCACAAATGTAGAGCACTTTCTGCATATAAAACCATAAAAAAAAATTTTGACCACACTAAACACAATTTCAACCGAAGTTGGGACGGAAGGTAAAGTGTATATAACTATGCCATAGTTAAAATTTTTGGTACGTAACTCTTACGGTTTATTAAATATCGCGTATATCGTAAAATTTAACAAAAGTATTTGAAAAAGCAATAAGTAAAATCTAATATGACCATATTGCATTAGATTTTGTACTTGAGGTGGTACAATATTTTAACTAAATATATTTAATAATATATAATTTGGTATATTAGGTATAATTTTATATAAGACAATATAAAATAATATATTGCTATATGCACCCCCACATAATTTTTTTTGGAATAACACAAGACTATATATTAATTAGATACAAATTTGTATGATTTAACATATATGTTTTTATGACTATATAAGGTAATACATTGAAATATTTAATTTTTACTTGGTTACTTAAGTCGTGATTGTACTGGTACAGAAAAGTTATTCTCGTCTTGAAGATAAAATGCATTTATTTCAAAATCCATGGTTCAAATTGTTGTATTTTAAAAACGTGGTCTCCCGATGAAAAAGTTTATATATAGTCGTATTATAGCTTGATATAGTGATATCTAAACATATGTACTTACATCTCATACTTTTATTTACGAACATTTCTAATATGGCGCTATATAGAATCATATATCATTATATCTTATGTTATGTATAAGTTGATCTTTTTATCTCATCATATGTAAATTATATAGCTATACAGGCACGTAGCTAGGAATTTGTTTGTTAGGGGGGGGGGGCTTTCGATTTTTTATTTTGATTATATATATATTTTTTTTTTGCACACTAGAGTAACACCTTTTTTTTTTTGTTTCCTAAATTTTTGCTAAATTTTTACCTACACGTAATGGGCATCATGTATTAATAATAGAAATCGCTTTCTCAGGTCATTTTGCAACAAAAACCTCCCGCATAAAGTGCATTTCCTTAAAATGCATTTTTTACTTATTGTGTTCATTATTTTGCGAATTTTGATATCCATATCGCGAAACAAACGCTTTAATCTGTTTGATCACAGTCCGCGAAACACGTCAAATTTGAAAACGTTTGTGTACTTTAAGTTGGAAATGCATCATTATTGTCTAATTGGGTAAAATTTTTAGCTAAATATTAATTTTTAGTTTACTTAAATAAAAAAAGGATTATGCGGAAAACTTTTTGAAACCCGCGAAAAATAAAATTGCATTACTTTATATTTTTATGTGCTAGAGTAGCTAAAACTTGATAAATGAAAAAAAAGTAAAAAAGTTTCAACTTCTAAAAACCCGATTAAATAAATATGATGCTTTATATAATCATACGAAATTTAATATGAGTCTTAATACAGTTTTATCCGAGAAATGGGCATAATAATTAAATAACATCCGAATAATGACGCGATACAATTTAATACGATTTTATATAGCGGTATAAATTTATATCTGAACTGATACTGATATATACAAAATAAGCTATAGTTGTATGCTGTTTTTGATTTTAAAACGTAATGAAAATCCGAAATATCTATTAATCCTTTTAGACTTTAGCCACTTGCAAAAGGTTTGCAACTTTATAATTTGTAACAAATTCCATAGCATTTGGAAATTTTATTATATTCAAAAATAAAAAATAATGAAAATGAAGATTTTGTGGCATTTATTAACTTACACCATTGAATAACAAACACGGAAAAAACGTTGAAACTAAATTTAGAGTTTTAGATTGAAAAAAATCTTAGACTAAATTAAGAACTCATAATGTTACAAATGAAACAAATTCTTTTTTTAGGGGTTAAGACCCAGAAAGAAATCAATTCAAAAGACAAAAATTGGGTAAATTTTGGGTAAATGATGCAATTAATTGTACTATTGTATTGATGTAATACATATTTACATCCAAAATATAATTGACAAATTTTCTAGTGTGACTCTGCATGGGGTAATATACAATTTTATCTAAAATAAAATTGTGTTTGTTAAAATATGATATAATATCAAAATATATATATTCTAAATGCAATATATAATTATATAATTATACGCAACTATATATGACATCATATTAAATTTTTTCTACGAAATTAATTTTATATATGAATTTATATAATTATGTCCGGTTAAATGCACTAGCAGACAAAACCTTATAAGTGTATATAAAATAATGTATTATTTTATGCAAACGTTTTAACTCAGGAAAAAATTAAAGATTCCTAACCGTCCAAAAAACAAATTAAAAGCAAATATTCTATATAATTTGCCTGACACTCATAAGGAAGCTTTTCCGATGGGTTCCCTTTGAAATTAATGAAATTCGGATAGGTGATAATGCAGCAAAAATATATGAAAAACGTATCTATTTTTAAAATTGGTGGTGAAATTTAACACATCTTTGTATGAAAATATGTTTGAAGTTAAGGAAATTTAGACTTATTTAAAATCAGCGTTAAAATGCTCGGGAAAACACACATTTGAAAACCATTTTGACACATGTCGTGGTCCCCGGCTGCCACTTATTTGAATTATTTTAACAAATTATTCACTATTTTTTCCCCTTTTTCATATATCCGACTTCATGTCTTGTATTAAAAAAAATCGTAAATTTTACAAGCAAGCGTGATTATAGTCTGAAAGAAATAATAATAAAGAAAAATATAAAATGTGATACGTAGCTTAAGTAAAAATTTTTCAACTGTGATATTTAATTTTATTTATTTTTGCAATTATTTTTTAAATTAATTCGTGTTTTATGTCGTGATGTCAACGTATTGTAAATCCGTTTAATAATTTGAAAATTTTAATGTGCAAATTGACTAAAGATTATTTATTGAAATAAAAATTCATCCCTGAAGATGCTGGAAAAATTCCCCAGCGAAACGTCGGATAGTTTAAAAATGAAATAAATAGTCTTTTATTTTATGTTTTGAAGTGACCTTGAAAGCCCGTTTTAGATTATTCTAAACAAATTAAAATAAAATTGGAAAATTTAAAAATATACCTGACATCGCCTAGGTCTTATTTAAACTAAATTATGTATTTCCAATTCACTTTAATTTATATTTTGGACAATTTCAAACGCTTTTCAAATTGTCTTTAATCAATTTTTTAAATAAAAACCCTTTAAAATATCTAAAAAAACTACGTCGTTATAACACAAAGACTGGTTTAGCTGCTTGATTTTAAAATTTCGCATTTCAAGGAGCGCCGATAGAAATTTGTTTACATTTAGTCTAAAAAAAATTGAGAAAATTTGAGTCACATTGGACCCACGTTAACACATTATGCATATCGATCAAAGTTTGAAGCTTACATTTGTTTCGAAAAATTAAAAAATATGGTCTCTGTGTATGGAACACGAGTCGTAATATATATCGTAAAAAACTACTAAAAACTATGTTACCAGATGCGTGCGTAGCAAACCAAATTTAAATAAAAAGATTGCGCTATAAGTAAAGTAACGACTTTTACGGCACAAGTAAAATTAATTTTGATTCTTAGTGGTATCTCCATTTTAAAAGATTATGTCAAAATACACAGAAAAAATTATTGTCAAAAAAAGTTTTTATTAAAGTATTGTTCGATTTCAAACTTACTTTTAATTAACTGTTTAAGTTAAAATTAATTTGGTATAAAAAAAAATTTTCAGTTTTTATAACGTATAATAACAACATTGAAATAAATGCAAAAATTTTAAAAAGTCGCCAAAATTAAAAATATCGTTTAAAGTTGAAAATTCGCGTTTCTTTAATTTTGGTGATTTTTTAAATTTTTTTCGAATTTTGGTGTTAATTTTGGGAGTTTTTTAAATTTCTGCAATTTTGAGGATTGTTTTTTAAATTTTGGCAATTTTTTTTTTCAAATTTTGCGATTTTTTCAAATGGTCTCGATTTTTTTAAATTTTGGCGATTTTTTTACAATTTTGGTGATTTTTTTAAATTTGCAGGGACCGTAATCATTATGAGTTTTATAATAAAAATTACACAATAATGATTATGTTATGAGTTTTAAGGATTTTCTTCAATGGTAATGATTATTTTTGAGTAATAATAAAAAAAATCCACAATAATCATTATTTTTGAGCAAAAAAAAAAAAATAAAAACTCAAAAATAATCATACACAAGGCAACAATTTGAAAAAATTTTAGGGGCTTTGAAAACCACTATACAATTTTGATGTATTGTGGTCCCAGTAGTACAAATATGGTTCAATTTTGAAATTCTATGGAGAGGTTTTTTTTTAAAAAATTTTTAATTAAAATTATAAATTTTTTAGACGTTTCTCCACATAATTAATGATAACTAAAAAAAAATTAGTCCGATATTATTCAAATAAATTTAGAAAAACTGAAATTTACATAGCCTTTAATCCGTTAATATATTGCGTTTCAATCGGCTCAGTAGTTTTGGAGTTATAATAAAAAATTGAGGGAAAAAATATTTTTTTTACGTGAAAATAGCAAATTTTTTTGTTTTAAAAAAATCATAAAAAATCGAAAACGTCAAAAATCGTTCAGATTTATTGCTTTATCGCAAAGCCACATGTAATAGGAACAAAATGAGATATCGATCATAAAAATCGATTGATTTTTTTTCGAATTTATTCACAATTAAGTGAATTCGCTCATTTTCACCAAATTTTAGTTTTTTGTCTGATATACATAAAATTGAGTAGTTAATGTTCTTCTTTCGATTGATTGAATTTGAAAACATTTTCCCCATGCTATGTACAAATTTTCACATCAAAAATGCATTACATAGTAACATTCGTGTATTTTTTGGCAAAACCCTACCTAGAATATACTGATTCTATTCTTCGGAAAGACATTTGTGTTGGATGAGCTTAAATGTAAATAAATAAATAAATTAAATAGTAGAAAATTTATATTTTATTATTCACATTTATTATAATAAATAAAACAAGAAAATAAATAAATAAATATGTATTATAAACTACAAACTCTGAAATTTTCTTTTAGTCGATTTTCTACTATTGTTGAATAACGAAGTGTTACTCTGAATACTCCAGCAAAAATCAGCCATCATGTGTGCATCCCAGCGACCCTGGTATCGTTCCTCCATTGTCCGGATATCTTGGTGGAATCGTTCGCCCTGTTCTTCACTCAAGTCTCCTAGATTTTCAGGAAAACGATCTAAGTGACTGTGCAGGTAGTGTACTTTGATGCTCATGTTGCAATCCAAGATTCTGGAAGTGAGTTAACATCTCTTCAACGTGCGCAACGTAATCATCACCCTTGTTATTGCCTAAGAAATTTTGAATAACGCATACAAACGAATCCCATGCATTCTTCTCAATTTCTGACATTGAACTGCCAAATTCAGTATCGTTCACCAATTTGCGAATTTGTGGGCCATCAAATATGCCTGCTTTCAGCTTTTTCCATACTTAGATTGGGAAACTTCCTTGAAATATACTGGAAACATTCACTATCTTTGTTAAGTGCTTTAACATATTGTTTCATCAGACCAAGTTTAATGTGAAGAGGGGGTAATATGATGCGATCTCGGGGCACTAGAGCCACATTTATAACATTTGGCGTACCTGGAACTAGTGTTTCCCTAGAAGGCCATTGTTTTCTCTTCCAATGTTCTGTTTTAGCTCTGCTGTCCCATAAACATATAAACAAGGATATTTTGTAAAGCCGCTTTGTTGGCCTAAGAGGAAATTTACCATCTTAAGATCAACACAAATTACCCACTTATGTTCATCATACTTTATCTTCTTCATGACCAATGCAATTACAGAGTATTCTTCTTTTACTTTGGTTGAATGGTGCGATCGGCAAGGAGTGAAATTTATTTCCATTATGCAAAAGGACACACTTCAAGCTGCGTTTTGATGAGTCGATAAATAAACGCCATTCGTTTGAATCATATCTCTGTAAGCCCATGGCAGTCATCAAACCAGTAATATCTGTGCAGTACACAAAGTCATCCTCTTCAGCAAAATAATGAAGTAAGTCTTTTTCTCGAGTACGGTAATACGAAACTTTAGTTTCTTTAGTTATGAGACCTGTTTGTTTCATCCGGGACGCAAGTAATTCAGAAGATCTTTTCGACAATCCAAGGTCTCTAATTACATCATTAAGCTGATCTTGATTCTATGGTCTCGGCGAGAAATGTTTGTGTGGGATGAACTCGTCATTTTCAGCTGTAGATGGTAGTGCTGGATCTGACATATCTGATTGGTAAGACATACTTGAGGTTGAGTGTCCTGGTGAAGATGAAAGCACATGACTACAGCTTGCACCCCGATCTTGAGCATATTATATTTCTTGTGAATGTAGAACTGCAAGTGTAAACCCATCAGCAGACCTCGTGGGGTAAGACCATCGCATATGTTTTCCAAAACCGCTTTTTGTACTTAAACAAAAATAACACTCGGATGCGTGGTTCGCTGTTTCTCTCCATAGCATAGGCTTCAAAATTTCCAAGTGTCGTCTGTAAAATGAAAAAAAAATTGAAATCAGGAATATGAAGAATTCAAATTTTAATTAAGAAATATTGTAATTATAAAATATTCCAAATCTATTAATTTATACTTACTTTACGTTAGAAGACTTCATAGATAAATTCAATCGGCATGGAATGCATATAGTACTCGGTGTCCAATGCTGGTTCAAATTGTGCGGATAGATATTATAGCAATCTTGATATGACTTTTGCAATGAAGTTAAGAAGCACTTCCGTTTTTTCCCGGTGATATATTGGCCGCACACATAACAAAATAAATCTGGATCGTTTTTACATAAAAATGTTCTGGCTCATTTTTATTAATATTTGAAAATTGTTTTTAACTTCTAAGCTGTATGACTCTAATTTTTGTGTAGGTATTAAATGACGTTTGCGTTATCGCAAACACTTCTTGAATGAAATAAAAAGGGTCAAGGAGATCTTATAAATACTGATACTATAATTTGGGATAACCCTTTGTGTGGATACAGTTTGTGTGTGCTGCAAATTTTTTATTATTCCCAAGAATCCTAAAAACATTAAGGACTTTTATGAAAAAAAAAAAAATTATCCGTTACAGGTAGCTAACGGAAAATAAGAGCACTTCAGCGTACACGCACATTTATGAGCGTTTTATTACTATCCTACCGCAATCGTAAAAATTAAACAATCTTTTGTTTATTACTTATTTTTTTTAATTATTAGAATCATAAAATGTCATAGAGGTTTTTCCCAAAGGGGTTTTGCCAAAAATGCGTGTCGTAAAATGCACCTGAGTTTTTATGTTCTGCATTTTCATTATATAGTAGGTACAACTTTCTACAGTGCTTGTAAATATGCGATACCTTCAATTAATTGTAAATAAAAATGTAAAGCATGCATCGATTTTTATGATCCATATCTAGTTTAATTTGCATGATATGTAGCTTTACTACAAAAAAATAAAAAAGTAATATTTTTTTGCAGTTTTCGATTTTTTCCAGATTTTTGTTTTTCAAATTTTTTTTTTTTTTAGCATTTTTTTTTTGTTTGCTAACAATTTGTTTCATAACTTTGAAACTATTGATCGCATTAAAAAAATTTGTACACGTTCTTTAAAGATATTGTAAACCTTAATTTTTGTAAATTTAATTTGACAAAATCGGACTAGTTGTTTTTGAGTTATGACAACATAAGTGGAGAAATGGCTCAAAATATTGTCAATTTTAAAAAAAAAATTTTTTTAAAAAAAATTATCCATAGAATTGAAAAATTTTACCATTTTTGTACTTAGGCAGCCATGATGCATCAAATCTATATAGTGGTTAGTCAAGCCTTTTTTTGCTGTTGACCTGTGTTATTTATGATTTATATTTTTTTCGCTCAAAATAAAACTCACTTTCATGTAGGTGTAAATAAATATACATATTAGGGTGGGGCGATTAGTATGGAAGGACAAAATCTTAATGGGCGCTTCGCGTTTCTGATTCTTGGGATTGTACTGAGCAAAAAAAGTCCACTAGACCATACGTCTACGGTGAAAATCGAGCTTCCAGATTTTGACTTTACGGCAAAAAAGCCCTATTTTGAAATTAATAATTAACCCCTTAAACCCCATGATTGATGCATTAATCTGCTAGAGAATCTTCCAAAGAAGAGATTGATACCATAATCTTGGATAAGCTCCTCCTCCTTCCTGAGATATGTCCATCCCACACATTGAAAGTGAGTTTTATTTTAAGCGAAAAAATAAAAATCATAAATAATGATTATTTTTGAGTTTTATTTTTTGTGCTCAAAAATAATGATTATGGCTGATTTTTTTTATTATTACTCAAAAATAATCATTACCATTGAAGAAAACTTTCAAAATCAAAAATTTAAAAATCATGACGGATATGCAAAGATTGCCAAAAATAATAATAATGGTGCAATAAATTTTTTTTTATGTCTCTTCTAAGTGATTGATTTTTTGATTAAAAAAAGCGAGCAATAATCATTATTTACGGTCCCTGAAATTTTGTAATTTTTCCCAATAGTAAAACAATATTCAATTAAATTTTGTAATAGATGTGAATAAAACTATATGTAATTGAAAAATAATATTAATTAAATAGATACAAATTATTTTAGTTGTTACTACAATTGCATCAACACGACCGAATTCAGTTTAACTTTTGCTGAATCATCAAATATTTTAATTAAAACTCAATTTTAGTTTTTTCTGTGTAGACATATTTAATTTTTAGTTTGCATTGTCTCAAACAATTTTTTGATTATATTTTAAGTCAAAGACTTCGAAATCAACTCTAACAATGATAGCCGCCCATTTGCACATCGCCTGCATCTAACGAAATTTTAAGATTCGAATTAATAATAATATCATATATAAATATTATGATGTTATATGATATTATATATGACCATATACCTCAAATTTTGGATCCGAACACTCATATATGAACTCATATATGACAGTATATGAACATTTTTACCTGGGTTAGTAGAATACATAATATTTTATAAGCAAAAAAATATTTAAAGTCTGAAATTTTAAAATAAGCAATTAAAAGCCCAAAGGAAAATAGATTTAGAACAAAAAAGAAACAGAAGAGAAATTAACTTTTTATCTATCAAAATTATTTGTCGTCAATCTAATAAGTAGGATTGTTAAAAAAAATCAAGTCTCGACTTAAATTTGGTTAGAATTTATAAAAAGTTTTCTATAAGTTTTTTAAATTTTCTTAAAATGACGTAATAATTATGAACACTTAATGTGTTAATAATCAAACCAAAAACTACAACGTACAATAACAACTTTCTTAAAAGTTAAGACAGAGATGAGTTCATCTTCTAAAGACACTTTAGGGATCCGTTCAGTTGTTTAAGAAATAATTGTTTAACAAAATGACCTATAGCTATGAAACTCAGTGTATAATTCAAAATGAAATCATGTCTAATTTTCCAATTCATTGATTTATATTTATTTTTGTTTTTTATTATTTGGAATATGAAACAAAATTGAAGCGCTGATTAATAAAGAATTTTATAAAGATCAAATTGTATCAAATTACACATAATTTGGATCAAATTGGATTGACCCATTTTCGGATAAAATTATATCAAATGAGATCCATGGGATCTCATGAGATAAGGTTATGTATGCCATTTTCGGGTCACCTTATATATGATGTGATATGGAATTATGTATATGACTATATATGACTTTTCATTGGGTTTCCAAAATTTTTTAAAAAATATATGTTAATTATAAATTATTCTTCTATACCGTTGCAAAATCTCCCTATGGTACTGCGGGTTACTTTTAATTATTTTTTTGTTTTTAATTTTTATTCATAACTTTGCATTTCATAAGAGTTCCATGCAGAGATTTGGCAAACGGCATAGGGAAATAATTAATTTTTAATTTACTTAAAGCACGTTAATAGTAGCTTTAAAATGAGGTATTAGTGAAATAATTAGCTGTAACCGTTAAAAAGATATGGACGATTATATACGGCTACACTCAAAAAATAAAAGTTAGTAAACAAATTAGTAATACAGTTTTCAATCTCACTTTACTATTATTGTACTAATTTTAAGTACAAAGATATTTTTAGTAAACTTTTTTGCTATTGTTATTTTCCAAATTACTATATTTTTTTTTACTATAATAAATGGTAAAATAAGTAATAAAAAAGTATTTCTTTATAGTTTGAATTTATTCCTTAAAAAACAAAGTTTACTGATTCTTCTTAAATAAACTACAATCAGTTACTGTTAAAAATTATTTGATAGAGAAAAAACTTGAATTTTATTTATTTTAAATATTATATTTTCCCGAACTTAAATAGTTTAAAACCTTTTAACTTACCTAGGCTCAAACTTACTGAGCTCGAACTAATCAAAGTTTCCCGCCCCTAAGAATACAAAAAAAATAGGCTTATTTGAAAATGTATTTACGATTTTAACATATTTTAAATTTTAATTTAATATTATTTCTTGGTTGTTTTATGTCAATATAATTCTCGAAATTACACTGCACAACAACATTAAAGCTAGACTTACTCGAACGTAAATGTGACGTGACGAGTCAGCTGATTCAACCCGTGTATTAAGAAATGCATCGTCTGAATACTCGACTTAACCCTAGATGGCAAGAGTATGCCTCGATTGTGTGGAATTCATATTATCAGGTTCATTCCAAAGAGTTTATACAAATGGATGACTACCGAACTCGATCAAGAAAATGAAAACATTTTTTTACACAAAAAAATTATTGCAACATGTTGCTAAAAAATTGTTGCTAGAAACACACGTTTATTTTGCTTATATTTTGTTAATATCTATTAAAAAATTAATATATTTTAATTTTATCTTGTTGATTTTATCATTAATATTTTAAAAAATTAAAGTTTTTTATTAAATTGTTATTTAAACACATGATAAAAATTAAATTTTAACTTCTAAATTTCTGCAACATGTTTCATTTGCTCGGTGCGAGTTTTGCGAACAACTAAAATGAGAGCAGATTGAGCTACACTGAATAGAATGAAAACCCACTGGTTCATGCTAACGCGCTTTCGTCCGTGCAGCGAAAATTTTTGTTATTCTGGCCTACGTGGTTTTGGTTGGAGATATGATCGTAATTTTCCATCTAATGAGCAAAGATTAGAGCTTATTACACTTCCGACTCTGGAGAGTAGCATAACTATGCTTGGTGTTTGTTTTGCCTTTAAACTCGTTAATGGTGATGTTGACTCGTAATTTCTTTTATAGCATATGCATTTTCAAGTACCTTGCAGATTTTAGAAACATTTTAGACTTCTGTACTTAGACTATTATCATACAAATTCTGCAAATTCATATCCTTTTCGTAAAATTTTCAGTGACATGTTTTATGATAGCGGTGATTTTAATCTTGATAATTAGATGAGCTCTCTCGGTCGGTAAGGGTGGGTAAGTGAGTGGCGGGGTCGTTCATATAAAAAAAAAGAATCGAAGAAGAAAAAAGAAAATTGAAATTGTAATTTAAAATAAATAATAAATCACTTTAAGGCCAGTCTACCTACTTTTCATTTAAATCCAATATTTCTTGTTATTAATTTTTGAAAGTTGCTTGAACAGCAGACAAATCAAGTAAGAACAAATGTTAATGTAAGTCAAAAATAAATGTTAAAATCTTACCTACAGATTTAGTAAAAAAGTGGTTTATTCAGTTGTTGAAATTTCTTAAGTGGTCGTGTTCGTTTCTTTCCACAAAATAAAGACACACACACACTACACACACATCTTGTTTGACTGAATTTAGTATCTGTATAAATTTTTTCATCGATTTGTAATTTAAATTAAAATAGTTTTGTAAATAACATAAAATATAATATGAAATTATGAAAATGATTCAAGTTCGAGGCCATACTCTATATTTCTTTATTATCCTAATAAATGTCCTAACAAATAATCTATAGAGTCTTTGTTTTCAAATTTATTAATTGACCACATTCAGGAATGTGTTGATAGATCCATTTCGGGAATTTTCTAGGTTCACATCATCAGAACATTGAAAGAAGTGACAATCCCATGCAAAACATCAAACTAAATGAGAACTAATATAGAGTTCGAAGTTAAAGATTATCACTATTGATCAAAAATAAATTGAAAACTTGTTCGTTATGTGCAAGCTCTACCACTTCATTGCACAATTAAAGGTCGAAAAACATAATTTT
>JAEKOY010000695.1:0-21230 GCA_021234595.1 Delia radicum | reverse complement strand
AGGGTCAAATAATAAATTTGAAAACAAAAAACTCTATAGATTATTTGTTAGGACAATATCCTAATGAAGAAATATAGAGTATGGCCTCGAACTTGAAAAAAACATAAGTTTTATTTTAAATAAAAATTATAACAAACTTGTGTAAAAGGCAAAGTACCGCCTAGTTTACTTTCCCTGTTTTGTTTACATACTAAACAAAATATAAAAGGAGAGAAAAACAAAAAACGTGTATTGAATATCCACCAGAGGTGGATCTTGCACATCAAACAAGTTTTCAATTTATTTTTTGATCAATGGTTATAATCTTTAACTTCAAACTCATATGTATATTAGTTCTCATGTAGTGAGTAAACTAGTTCATATGAATGTTTGATGTTTGGCATGGGATTGTTACCGCTTTCAAAACGTGTTCTGATGATGGGAACCTAGAAAATTCCCGAAATAGATCTATCAACACATTCCTGAAAGGGTCAAATAATAAATTTGAAAACAAAAAACTATAGATTATTTGTTAGGACAATATCCTAATGAAGAAATATAGAGTATGGCCTCGAACTTGAATAATTTTCATTTTCATTGCAAAATTTCCAATGTTGACAAAACAATGAAATAGGTGGTCTAAAAATACATTTTCCAAAATAAAATTATAAAAGGGTTCATTTATAATTTTTTTTTAATGCCGGCAATCGAACCATGTGGATAAAATTGGACTATTTATTCGCCCCGGTAGGTAAGTTGGTAGCGTACTATCTTTTAAGTGAAGGGGGTCGTGGGTTCGATTGCCACCAGAGCCATTGGTCTGTTTTGGCTATAATGAGCCAAAAATTTGAATACTAAGCCTTAAGTTGTTTTTAGTTTAGAAAATTTTTTGTTTCTCCTGTAAGAAAAAAAAGCGTATTTACGGGGTTTAAGGTGACGATATGTAGAGAATGTAATGTTTCGATATTATAAATTATCTGAAATTTTTATACAAATTATATATTGGGCCCCCTCCGAAACAAAAGCCTGGGTACGCCACTGATTGTACCATATATTTATTTCCAATATTGCATTTTCTGAAACCATTTATTATTACAAAAGCTTGTTACGCTTTTTAAATCTAATTACACAAATTATTATTTTGATATTTTTCACTGAAAAATTTCTTGTTGACGCTTTAAAAAGTCTATTTTATTTTGTTAAAGACTAATTTTAATGTTATCATTGACACAGAAAAAGAACTTTTTAATTTGTTTTTTATTAAAATTTATATTGTGCCAATAATATTAACAAAAATTTAGCAAACTAATAATAGCAGCACTTTAATAACCATATGTTTTCTAAGTGGTTTTTAAACTGTTCGCCAATAAGTGTATGTGTGAATGAATATTTAGCAGACCTCTAGCATGTTATCATAATTCTAATTATTCGCACTTTATTAGGGCTTTCTCTAATAACTTTAGCCATTAACACTATGTGTACTCACATATTAAGCCCAAAAATATACCCAAACACAAATATATTGTTTTGTACAATATTTGTATGTAAATTGTAAGTCTATGTGAGCATATACCGCATACACGCACCAAGTGCCTTTGGTACATATAAATTTACAGATGTTTAATGTTTGGACAATTGGCACTTATGGTTAAAATTGTACAAATGGGCACCTAATAAAATTTTAACAACAAACACCCCTCTAACCGGGACTCCACAGATAACAAACAGCAAAAGCAATAGAATATAATATAATCACTAGGGCTCTGAAGTTCATGATAATATATGTTTGTTTTTGTTAACTTTAGGACAAAGTTAACCAAATATATTGCGAATCAACAAAGTTGCAACAAAATGGCATCGATTTTTTAATGCATATTTTACTAAAAGTGCATGTTTTACACATTTTGCTATTTTTAAATTTTTTACCACCCAGTTAAAAAAGTTCATATATGCATGGATCTGTTTATATATGGACATATATGGTTGCGTATATGGACATATATGAAAATATATGTTTCGTATTCTAGGGATCAAAATAAGAACTTTGCCTAAGGAACCATACCTCTAAAACGAATTCTGATGTCCCGAATTTTGACCCGTAGGGTCAAATTTTGAAAATATATATATATATATATATATATATATATATATATATATATAAGCGATTACATATATTCAAAAAGGACTCATATATGTGATTTTATATTTGAAAAAGGTGCCCATATATGTACATATATATAAGTAAAGCGTGTTTTTTTTTTAGAGTGTCACAACTTTGAGTTGGCATCACTGCTTTATTGGACCACCCATTTAACAGCTGATAGTTGCTTTTTGTTTAGTTTACTTTGAAATTTCATTACGAATCGACTAACACCAGAGCAACGCGTGCAAGTTGTTGAAATTTTTAATCAAAATAATTGTTCTATTCGTCAAACTCATCGTGCACTTCTTCCATTTTATGGCGCACAAACATGAAGCCCATTTTTGGTTGAATGGGTACGTAAATAAGCAGAATTATCGTATTTATAATGAGAAGAATCCACAAGCTTATGTCGAACCATTACATCCACAGAAAATTACTGCTTGGTGCGCTTTATGGGCTGGCGAAATCATTGGCCCATATGTCTTCAAAATGTTACTGTCAATGGTGAACGGTATAGGAACATGATTCGAAATTTTTTCGTACCTCAATTACGTGGCATTAATCTTGCTGATATGCGGTTCCAACAGAACGGAGCCACATGCCACACAGCGGGCGCTACAATTGATTTACTCAAAGAAACTTTGGATGAAAAAATAATTTCAATTAATTGGCCACCAAGATCGTGTGATTTAACCCCATTGGATTATTTTCTTTGGGGTTATGTTAAGTCACTTGTCTATGTCGATAAAAAATTGGTGTTCCAGATTGCGCCTTCTACGCGCCAGCCGGGGCGGCCACATGACAGAAATCATATTTAAACATTAATTTCATAAAATTAAATTGATATTAAAAATATATTTCCTTGTTTAATTATGATTTGAACTTGTGCCGCTCTATAAAGAACACCCGATATATGTTATTCCATATTCGCAAAATAGAACCACATATGGGCGAATACAAAAGTACACCCAAAAAAAAAGTTTGTTAAAAAAATTAGTAAATCAGCTTTTAATCTCACTTTAACTATTATTATGCTTACTTTTAGTAAACAGATATTTTTTAGTAACATTTTTTGCTATTCTTGTTTTACAAATTACTAAATTTTTTACTACTTTAGGTTGCTAATTTTACAAATTTATTTTTATTAACTTTTGAAGCCCAATTTGCTAAAATTGGCAAACAAATTTACTAATAGTATTTTTTTTTTAAAGCTAACATTTATTTGATGGGGAAAAAACAGGAACGTTATTTATGCTCTTTAACATTAACTACACTCAGGGACAAAACTTTCATCACGTATTGATAAAAATGTTTTATAAATCGCTTGTCACAAATTATTCATCATATTTGTAAAGTTTTCACATAAAAATTAAAGACAAATGTTTCATAGATAATCATAATTTCGTAAAAATGTTTCATAAACTTTGTGAAAATAATTTTATTCAAGGGAAAATAAATTTTATTTATTATTGTTTCACATGGAGAAAAGATTAGTTGGAATTCAATGAATCCCATTAAAAATCTTTCATTTTGATCTTCGTTCGATAACAAGTACTTACTTTATTTAATTGGAGAAAATTAACAATCATTATTATAAAATAACAATAATTGTAACAAAAAACTTCTTTTTCGTAATGGTGCAAACTGCTTTAAAAATAAATTTCATCACTTAAAAATTTTTGCTGATTATAAAAAAAAAAAAATATCTTTAGAACTAGTTTTATTTAAAAAAAAAAAAAAAATATTTGGTAATTTTCACAATGAAGTGGTCATTTGTGTTATTGTCACTTAATAAAAATTGTGTTACAAACTTTCAACTAAAAATCACACTTGCAATCAAAGCATTAAATGTCATAAAATAAAATTAAAATTTTTATTAAACTAAAAATCTACAAAATGAATTCAATATGAAAATTTAATAATAAACGTTTTAAAAAATATATATTCTCATAAACGGTGTTAAGAGTATAGACGTGTTATTTTAAAGCTCGTAAATAAACATCAAAAGTCATATTAAACCAACCTGAGAATCGCCTAAAACTTGTTAAGGACATTGTGTGAGGTGCTCCACTTCTGGTGAGATGTTTGCACTTTGAAGGCATATGTATTTTGAATATATTTTCTTCATTTTTATTTGATGAATTTGTGCAAAAAATTAGTATAAATTTTATTATTAAAAACACTCAATCGAAAGAGACAAGTGATCGTGTACATAAAACACAAAAATTTATTGGAAAATACAAATCATCTGTTTCACTTGTTTTGATAATTTTGAAGTGCTGCCAAGTTTTTTCAAAACTTCACAGGGTGAATCATCAAGTTAAATATACAGTCCTTTTTAAACTTTTAAAGAATGTCAAACCTAGAAGACCAAACTGTGGCCCGCGGGAACGTAAATAAAAGGTTTCTGGCAGATACATCACCAGAATTGCAAAATGAACGACAAACTGAAACAAGAAGAGTAGGAGACTTGAGTGTAGATGATCTTAGAATGATTATAAAGGAGAGTAAGAAAGAAGTATTGGATAAAATATCTTCTATTTCAAACGCCGTAGATATTTTAAAAAGAAGAAATCTCAATCCTAAGGCAAGAAGTGGACGGTGTGAAGCTGATAAGGAGATTGATAGAAAACGAATCACTCAATTAGAGTTGCAAATAAAAAGCAAAAATTTAATTTTTAAAGGGTTAAATGCAAAAAGTTCAACCAATGCAGTAGTTCGAAAAATTTGCTTCGGAAAGCTTAAATTACCTAAAACCGCAATGATAAGATCTACCAGGAAACTTTATGAAAGAGAAGAAAAGATGACCGTGTTAGTAGAATTGGACTCAACTGAAAGTGTACACCATATCCTTAAAAATGCAAAAAATTTAGCTGGAACCTCAATTTACGTGGAAAAAGATTTGAATGCGGAAAAACAACAAGGAAAAAGAGTTATGCTTCAAATGAAAAAGGAGATTAAAGAAATAAGCGATTTACACCGAGTGAACGTTATTGATGATCGAATAAAGATTAAAGATACATTTTTAAAATGGAATAAGGAAAAAGCTCTAGTGTGCGGTAAACAGAAAGGATATGATACTATCAAAGAATTATATAAGGATGATTTTGAAAAAATTAATATTAATTATGATATTTTGTTAAAAAATGCTATGTCAAAAAACTAAATTATAAAAATATTTATTTAAATGTAGTAGCGTATAATATTCACGGCCTAGGTAATAATGTCTGTTTCCAGGATTCTTTAAATATGTGTGTGACTTTGATGTATTTGCCTTATTCGAAACCCACGTAGAAGAGCATAACATAAGACAGTTGGAAAAAGTATTTTAACAATTTTGAGTTGTACTGGAAGCCTGCAAGTCGTTTTAGTATTTATGGTAGAGCAAGTGGAGGTTGTGTATATGGCTTTAAAAACATTTGAAAAATAGTCGTATAAAACACTCTTTTAATGTAATAAATGACATAGTAATTCTTAAAATACAAATAAACTCAATCAATTTCAATATTGTACCTGTTTATATCCGAGGTGCAGACTGGTCTAACGAATTCAATGTGCTGAAAAGTTTATTTTCAAATAATCATTTTGAAAATGCGATAGTAGTAGGTGATATGAACGTACGAATTGGTAGACTACAACAGGAGTTAGAAGAAATTCATAATTCTAATTTTAAAGCAGGATTTATGGAAAGAAAATCCAAAGATGATACCATTGATACAAAGGGCAGAAATTTGAGGGAGTTTTGTAATGATTTTGGATTGGTAGTATTAAACGGTCGTACGCTTGGTGATGAAAGCGGTGAATTTACTTTTCTTAGCAATACAGGCAGATCTGTTAATGATATTTGTACAGTAGCGCTTGATGCTGTTCAGTATATTGAACGTTTTGAAATTGACTCACAAATATGGTCAGACCACATGCCGCTTAAATTAAACTTGATGGTAAAAACAGTGGGTGAAGGTCAAAAGAAGCTAATCTGCTGCCAAAACTTAGATGGAACGATGCATATAAAGAAAAATATCAAGAAAACCTTAATAAAAACCTGCAAAGAACACAAGGGGAATTCATGAATCTAAAGCGCCTAATCAATTTGATTAATATTTCAGTGCCAAATCCTAAACACAATAAAAATGCTCCAATATTCAAATCAAAGTGGTTTAACTATGACTGTTTGAAAGCAAGGGATAAATCATTTCAGCTTCTAAATGAATTCAGAAAAACTAATGATCCACAAGATAAAGAAAATACTTGCAAGCAAAATATTTATATGTAAGCGAATGGCAGAGAAAAAGTAAAAAAGAGTACTACGAAAAATCAACAACAAAATCAACCAAATTAATGATTCAAAGCAATGGTGGAAGTTAGCAAAAGAAATTAGAGGTGATTGCTTTAAAATTGGAACATCAATACCTGCAGAAGATTTTAAAAGATACTTCAATTGCTATTAAACCAACCACCAAATTTCATTAAATATCCAATATGCACCAATGCTTCATCGAAATCACGAATTAGACAAAATTATTACCATACAGGAAATCAAATCCACTCTTAAGAAAACAAAACCAGATAAAGCCCCAGGAGATGATAGAGTGCCTTATGAAATGTTTTAAATATGCATCGGATGAGTTTCTTATTGAACTTTCTAAAGCATTTAATGTAATTTTTGAACCGGAAAAGTGGAAGAAGAGTTTACACGCAGTATTTATTCCCAATTTACAAAAAAGGAGACATGAATAGTGCTGAAAATTATAGAGGAATCTCCTTTATGAACTGTGCTGCAAGCTGTTAATGGGTATCGTTAACTCTAGACTTACTAATTGGTAGAACAATATAATATTTTGAATGAGTTTCAGGGGGGTTTAGGCCCACACTATTCAAACTGTCGATAATATATATAATCTATCGGTTATAGTAAAATCCAAAATGAATGAGAAGAAGAAAACTTATGCTTTTTTCGTTGACTTTAGAGCTGCATTTGACAGAGTGCCAAGAAAACCGCTCATTTATAAATTACATGATTTAGGTATGTCAACCAAAGTAGTAAATCTTATAGAAAAACGTTTACAGACACACAAAATCAGCAGTTTGGAACGGAAATGAGGTTTCTGAGTACTTTGAAACTTTACAGGTGTTAAACAAGGGTGCCTTTTTGTCACCCTGCTTTTCACTCTATATTTAAACGATCTTCACAAACACTTGGGTGGTGGGCTCTTAATAGATGATATTAACGTACGTTTGCTCTTATGCAGACGATATTGATTTATTAGCTGATGATATACAAACTCTACAAAGTATGGTAATAAACTTGGAAAATTACTGTGAGCAATGGAACATGGAAGTTAATATGCTGAAGTCAGAAATGATGGTATTTAGGAAAGGTGGTAAGACTGGCATCAAGAGATAAGATTTGGTATAAAATCAAGAAGTCAGAATTGTAAATGAGTACAACTATCTGGGTGTAATTTTGACACCGCAAATGAGTTTTAAGAAACATATTCAAAAAAGAAATATATCTTCCAAGAATAGTATTAACTCACCGTGGAACAGTTTTCTAAACAAACCAAATATAAGTTTAAATCTAAATGGGAAGCTTTTTCAAGCAGTTTGTCGATCCATACAATCATATGCGGCTCAGATATGGGGATTACTGTTTATTTGAAGAGGTAGATAAACTACAGCGTTATTTTATGAAGAGAATTTTAAAACTTCCAGATTTTGCACCCAACTACACTTTGTTTTTGGAAACAAATGCAGAGTGCAGTCATTTTTATACATTAAATTTGCATATGAACTATATTTACAAAACGCTATTTCAGTACAACCAAAACAGATTGCCAAATAAACTGTCATTAATTGTATTACCGAGATAATATATTTGGGCAAGGAGATTAATAATCTAAGTAGAGATTTTGGAGTCCAATTTGCGTATGAAAATATTTCTGCGCAAGAATGGATTAACAGTGGAACTATTTTGCTCCTAGAACTAAAATCAAGAACCTCTGAACAACTAAACAAACAAGCAATTAACAGTGAATCGCGTTTTACAAATTATTAGATCATAAAGTGGCATAAACTATATAGAAAATTTAAAAAACCAATGGCAAAATTTCAAACGTATTTAGAGCAAGGTGTGATTTGTACCTCTAAATGCAAATAATTTCACACCAACACAAAGTAAAACTTGTACATTATGTAACACAGGTGAAGACGAAACTTTACCACATTTTTATGGTAAGGAGTCCAATTTTTAGGGAATCAGAAACAGACATTTTTGGTAAAACCTATCTAGATGAAAATGACACTCAAAATATTTTGAATGGCCAAATATTCAACGGATGGAATATTACTCCATAGTTATGTAAAATTGCATTAAACTATAGAAAATCAATAATGAATGAATTTTTATAAATTCTATTTTTTAACAGCTATAGTTTTTGCTACTTTTTAATAAATATTTTTTAAAACTTGTTTATACTTTTGAATATTTTAATATTTAAATTACATATATATTATATTTATAACAGACGACTAATGTCATGTTAATTAATTAACTTATTTCTTATTTTTAAATTTTATTATTTGTACATAACGATACCTCATACATACAGACATAAACAGACATTATACAGACAGACAGACATACAGACAGACATACATACAGACAGAAGACAGAAGACAGAAGACAGACAGACAGACAGACATTGAAGACAGACAGACAACAAGACAGACAGAAGACAGACAGAAGACACGACAACAGACAACGGACAGACAGACAGACAGACAGTACAGACAGACAGACAGACAGACAGACAGAATTCAGACAGACAGACAGACGACAGACAGACAGACAGACAGACAGACAGTACAGAAGACGACGACGACAGACAGACAGACAGACAGACAGACAGAAAGACAGACAGACTAGAAGACAGACAGACAGACAGACAGACAGACAGACAGACAGACAGACAGACAGACAGCGACAGACAGACTACAGAAGACAGACAGACAGACAGACAGACAGACATACAGACAGACATACAGACCATACAGACAGACAGACAGACAGACAACAGACAGACATACAGACATACATACTACATACATACAGACATACAGACAGACAGACATAAGACATACATACAGACAGACAGACATACAGACAGACATACAGACATACCTACAGACAGACAGACAGACATACATACTACATACATAATACATACATACATACATACATACATACAACAACATACATACATACATACATACATACATACATACATACATACATACATACATACATACATACATACAGACATAATACATACATACATAAAAAAATATGTATATGATGGTGATGCTAAACAGTTATACAGAAAAAGATAAGTGGATATTCCAAAGAAAGAAACGGTAAAATAAAAATTGTAAAAAAAACGGAAACGCGGAAACTCCGTTCAGGTTTGGGAAATCTGACGTTTAAATAAATTCTTAAAGCCTAAAGAAAGAATTAGTATGAATTGTTAAACTGTACGTTCACATTTTCTTTAAAATTTTCTAAGGCACAAGATAATAAATAAATCTTCCCGGTTTGAAAGTTTCATATATGTATAATTATGCTCTTATATGGACATATATGGTTACGAATATGGAATAAAGGTTTCATATATGAACGTATCTGCGATTATATATATTCAAAAAAGACTCTTATATATATCTTTTTTAACTTTCTAACAGGAACATTGGGAGGTATATGTGATTACATTTTGTGCAAAGGGTACTCATATATGGACATTAGAGTGGGGCGATTAGTATGGAAGGAAAAAAATCTTAATGGGCGCTTCGCGTTTCTGATTCTTGGGATTGTACTAAGCCAAAAAGTCCACTAGACCATACGTCTACGGTGAAAATCGAGCTTCCAGATTTTGACTTTACGGCAAAAAGCCCTATTTTGAAATTAAAAATTAACCCCCTTAAACCCCATCCCACAAATATGATTGATGCATTAATCTGCTAGAGAATCTTCCAAAGAGAGATTGATATCATAATCTTGGATAAGCTCCTCCTACTTCCTGAGATATGTCCATCCCACACATTGTAACTTTCACAAAATACGGCTCTAAACAGTCAAAATCTGGGAAGCTCGATTTTCACCGTAGACGTATGGTCTAGTGGGACTTTTTTGCTCAGTACAATCCCAAGAATCAGAAACGCGAAGCGCCCATTAAGATGTTCAAATCGCCCCCCACCCTAATGAACATACATATATGAAAGTAGCCTTATGTTTATTACGTATTCGAAAAGAGGCCCATATATGGACATATATGGAAGTATATGGAATTCCATATGTTCATAAAAGACTCATAAAAGACTCATATAAGAATATAGGGGAATATATTTGACCCCACATACCCAAAGACTAATATAAGAACGAATATATTAACCCAATTTTTTATTAAATTTAAATAGTAAAATATATATTTAATTTCGTACATAGTTGCTATTCATATGATATATTTATTTAAAGTTATAAAAATTACAGAAAATCCAATCAGTTTTGTAAACGCATTTTAAAGATCGATTGTAAATATAATTTATAAGGACTATGCTTCATATTTTTATTTCATTTAAATTGAAGTCCATCAGTAAAGAATCCCCCAATATTTACGGTACTCTCCTGTCAGCAAAATATGTTGATTTTTTATTACTTTTATGTTCCATACGAAAATATTAACGCATTTTACTCTTATTTTAAAATTTCATTATGTCCAGGAGGCAGATTCCCGCAGTCGTGATCAAGTTTTTTCGATCGGAATTTAAAACATTAAAATTATATTAATCGATTAGGGTTGTATAATTTCAAATATTATTTATATTGATCAATAATATTTATGCTTGTTCTTTTATTAAAACTTTAAAAGAGCGAATTCTAAACATTTTCGAGCGCTGCGACTGCAGGAATCTTGCCCCTGAAGTGGTTTCAACCAATTTTTTAAAATTGTTAAATATGTCCATACAAAAATTAAAAATGTGTTTTTATTAGTTATTGTACGTATATTAAAAATTATAAGTGGATAGATTTAAGATATAGTTTTTTTAAAACAGGACGTTCACAGATAAAAATACGAAATATTTAAAACATTAAATTAGTACAAATTGTTGAACTATAAGTTTACATTTTCATTAAATTGTATGAATTTACTTTTAAATAGAAAATTCAAAGATATTTTAGAGTGTAAAAAAAATTTAAATTTTTGAGACATTCGCATTTTTATGTGCAATAAAAAATACTATTTTTCATCATATGTATCGCAGCGACCGCCTTCAAATAGCAAAGGTAATGGGTGGGCGCATTACCTAGTAGTATGTAAAGGAACTAGTTACTTATTTGATTTACCCGGGTTGGGAAAAGTAATGTGTCTAGAAATAGATTTTTATAAAAATTAATTTATAAAAAAAAATTACAAAAATTTTTTTTTTTAATAATTCTAACCTGGACTCTCTGGTTGTTACGCTATCGTTACATATAAAAATGGGTTCCTTTAAAATGTAAATGAATTGTTGTGCTTCGAATTTTAATTTGTTATGTTAAAAATATGTTCCTTACCATCATGCTTACAAAAATGGCAAAGTAATGACTCTAAATATAGATTTTCAAAAAAAAATTTTAAATATTCATTTACGTTTATATTGGATGCATTATGTTTTTAAATAATGGAACAGGTAATGATGTATCATTGTAAGGTAACTCATGAGTGTCCAATTATTGTTAACTCATTACTTGATGTTTTGAAATAATGATGAAGATAAGCAGTATTCATTACAAAGTAATGCATTATGTAACCCATTTTTGTAAACTCATTGATTTTTGTTGGAAAATAATGATACAGTAAGGATTATGCATTACTAGGTAATGAATTACTTTATCGCACGCATTACCAAAGTTTTTCTGGTAATGAATGCGATGTCACATTATCGGCAAATATTTCGTTCTGATGCTAAAATAAACAGAATGTTTTCGCTGACATAATATATAATACTAGCTGACCCGGCAAACGTTGCTTTGCCTTCAAATTTTTAATTGTAATTAATTCTTTAAATCAAGAAAATTTTTTTTACGCAAATATATAATTAAAAAATAAATTCACATAGTAAATCATATTAAAATTTGAATTTCATGGGAAGCCCAACGCCCTCTTTGTCCTTCTATCGCTTTATTCTAGGACTATGAGGAACGCTTAAAACAATTTTTGAACAACATTATTAAATAACCTTGCAAAAAGTCTTGTGACTATATATAATAATTTATTTTAATGCTTATTTGTTTTTGCTTTTGGTACCCACGCCCATTTATCCCATTCCTCCCATTTTCAGTTTGACTTACTTATATTTGTAATTGATGGACTCGTACAAAATTTGAAGGCTATATAGCTAATATAGAAACCCTAGATATTAATATTAATATTAATTTTGTATATGAGCCTAAATATTTACTTTGTATGGGAGCTGACACGCCCACTCGTCCGACCACGCCCATTTTTAGATGTTGGCCGATTCTCAGACCTACTCAATATGCTCACAAAATTTCATGAGAATCGGTCAAGCCGTTTCGGAGGAGTACGGGAACGAACATTGTGACACGAGAATTTTATATATAAGATACAGGTTTTGCATTGAATCAACTTTTTTCTAACGAAATTATGCACACAGAGAAATAAAGTGCCAACCGAATTGAAAAGTGTATATTAATAGAAACAACTTATAAATTTAGTAAGCCCAAAGATATTTACATTAGGTTTCTGTTATATTTTGGGTATTGCAACTAAAATTTAGTGTGAATTAACCCAACTTTGTTGTGGAAACTAATTTTAAGTTGTACCAACCGTCTGAAATTCTTTGTAACCGAATTTGAGTCGAAGTAACCGAATTTTAGTTGGCAAATAGCTAAACATTTCTCTGTGTGTGCCTTGAAAGAATACTGCTTTTTTTATAAAAAAAGTTTTTTAAAATACAAATTTTCTAAAAAAAATTATAAAAATATACAATTTATGAACGTAGTTATACACAGAAAAAAGTAAAAACGGGTTTCAATAAAAAATTTTATTGAATCAATTAATATTTTAATTGATTTTGCACCTACCACTGAAATGATAGTATTAACTAAAATATTTGCAGGACCAGTTTATTAAAACTCTTTCAATTAAAATAATAATAATATCAATTAAAAGAGTTATTGTTTTTCTTTACAACCTCAATTAAAAAGTTTAGTTAAATTGATTAAACTTTAATTGAAACTTGAGAAGAAAACAATGGTAGTTTTAATTGAAACCTCGTATTTTTTTATTTTTGTTATATGCCCCCAATTAAAAAAAAAAAAGAAATGTAGGTTTGTAAATTAAATTGACATTTAATTTATAATAAAATTAAAGCTTTTTAATATAAAATGTATTATAAGAAAACAAATAAAAGTAAAGATAAAATTTTTGTTTGGCTTCGCTTGTCTTGTCTTGTCTTGTCTTGAACTTTTACTTGTAATTGAATTGCTTTCTTAAAAAATCACATACAACTTTAAAATGATAGTTTAATAACACTTATACTCATTCAAAATTTAATTATTACTAAAATAATAGTTTAATTGTCCTTTTTCGATAAGGTTTATTTCAATCCACATGTGCACTTTATTACCACAGATAAAAACCCGAAACTAATTAAGTTTTCGTGCGTACACGAACATCTCAACAAAAGAGTGTTGCAAACTCTAGTAAAATAACTACGATTTTGCGTGTATTAAAGTTAATCATTGCGTTTTTTTTTTTTCTTTTTATTTACAAATTAAATAATATATTGATATAATTAAACCTTTGTTTGATTATTTAATCTAAATAAAATAAAAAAAAAATAGTTTGCCAAATTTTTAAAAATTTTGTTGACATGTTGTCAACACTGTATAGATATATTAGAAAATTCAATAAATTTTTTAATTGAATCAATTAAAAAAATTGTTTAAATTGCTATTGATATTCAAACAATCGATTAATAGATATTTTTGGCCCATAATTTTTTCTGTGTATGAATAACTATACAACATAAATATATGAAAATGTATGTTAATTTTTCTGGTATGTACGAATGTTGATGGCCATATATGATCATATAAAAAAATATATATGCTCATATATGAACTTTTTTAACCGTGCATTTGAAAATAAATAATAGTTGCATATTTTTATAGATTTATGTGCATATCTTACGATTTTTAAAGCAAATTTTATGTAAATAAAACACGATTTTAAATGCATTAACTTCCGAGCCCTAATAATCACCAAAACAAAAAACTAATAAACTGAAATATAAAAATATGCCAACATGTTGTACAACATTAATAAAAATTATATGGAAATTTTCATTTATTAAATTATTTGAAAAAAAATCTTAATTAGTTTTGTGTGAATATAATCAAAAAGTCATAAAAAATATTTAATTGAGTGTATAAATCAAAATAAATTTATTAATTTAATTGTAATTATATCTATGAAAAATCAATATTTAATGTATTATTTAACAATTCAATATTATTATGCAAATGTTTTTTTTTTTTTGTCAAAGTTTTAACAAATTAAGAAAAAAAAAACTTCGTGTCTGCCAAATAAGTAGTCGTAGTAAAAACATTAACAATTATTTTAGCGAATCTATTTTTGTACTCAAGGAATTTGTAATTAAAATTCACATTTAAAGTAAAAGAATTTTTTTTATGTTCATTTTTGTGGTTAATCTAACATTAAACATATAAGCACGCACATTAGACCGACTCATAAAAAAAGTTTCGGCAAAAACTGTGCCTAGTGGGTACTACTAAAAAAAAAAAAAATATTACCCCCTCTGGAATTAAAAAAGAAATTTTTTTCTACCCAATAGCCCCGGCCCCAAAAACCGGTATGTGTAGATACATATAAGTAATTTCAGAAATGATATTATTTTTATGATCGGTTATATGTGCATAGCGCCCTCTAGAGCTATTTAAATTATATTTTAAGTACAAAAATGGTGAGGAGGTTTTTTTTGAGTGTTTCTTTATTTTGGTTATTTATGTAAAATTTTATATGCGCGCTGAAAAAAAACACCCTGGCATGAAATATAAATGCTGGTAATAAAATGTTGTTTGGAAAAAATTTCCTGCCCATGTTCCTAATATAATATATTTGCTTGCAAATATTATTATGTTTGCTTGTAAACACTGTAAACTGTAGACTTATATATGATTATTATAAGAATGTTTACATGTCCCAAAAATAATCTCTATACATTTAAAATTGCAAATTTATCTTTGTTTAGGTTTGAAAATTTGAATCATTTTAAACATATTTATAATTACTCGCAAACATATTCAACAGGGTATTTTTTTGCGTGTGGAAAATATAACTTTCCAGTTGCTATCTTGGCATTAAACAGGGATAACCACGTGAAGGTGATAATACAAAATTTATTGGCTCAAGGTTTTTTCTCCTCCAGTCTCACCAAAGCCCGGCTTCGCTGAGGAAACGGTTTTCTGCGTAACAGGCCTTCGGATAGACTTAGCGATCTTCTCCTCCTATGTGATAGGCAGTTTAGTGGTTTCGCTGAGTAAAGTTTTTCTGCGTGACCAGCCTTCGGCCAGTCTTAGGAGTTTTCTCGTATGTAATATGCAGTTTAGTGGCTTCGATGAGTAAAATTTTCTGTTTGACTCAGGGATCAGGTGTTTTCTCCTATGTGATATGCAGTTAGCGGCTTTGCTGAATAAAGTTTTTCCTTTTTTGCGATTTTATCAAAAAAAAATTATTTTGTTGTACTTTTTGATGTATTTGTAAGTGTTTTCGAACCTAGCATATAGTCTTTCATTATAGTCCCACACTTATCACAGCACTGGTATAATTTAATACTGAATTGTGTTAAGCAGTGTCAATTGTCCTAAACTTAACAATCCTGTGACTGGTTAAGGGAGGACATAACCACTTAACCAGAATGCTTATTAACAAGTAAAAGACAGTTGACAAGAATTTTACCCCATTGGAAGCTGTTTTGCGACAGTCTTGTGGTAAAGTCCATCTTTGGTTAGCCCTGTGGCATGCCACTATGTGGTTTAAAGCAGGACAAATGACCCCCCTCCTATGACAAGCCAATGTTAAAGTTGCCAGTTGTTTACATAGGGTAGGGTTTAGCAGAGGACTGGTCTCTGGCACGAAGTGACTGATCCTGTGACATACGCAAGAACCGGTCCCATTCCCCATAGGGATACTAATCCTTAGTAGATTTGAGAAATACGTGTTTTTGATATTAGCATTAGTTCGCGTTTTACCAGAAATGCAATATAGTGGGAAAACAATATTTTAATTCTATCAATATCGGTATTCAAAAGGTTCTTTAAGAAAGTACATCATCTACGTTTGGAAATATTTTAGATTTTTGCAAATTTATTACATTTTCTACAGTTATATTAGTTTTTTGTTTTATATACATCGAGATTATTTTATGTTATTTTCAATTTATAACAAGCTTTCAAACCTCCGTATATTTACAAAATAAAGCAAATCAAACATATTAGCTAGGTGATACTACACCTTTTACAACTGTAATTCAAAAATATCAATTGAAATTCAAAATTTCCATTTGAAATTCAAAATTTCCATTTGAAATTCAAAAATATCAATTGAAATTCAAAAATTCCATTTGTAATTCAAAAAAATATCAATTGAAATTCAAAATTTCCATTTGAAATTCAAAAAATATCAATTGAAATTCAAAAAATATCAATTGAAATTCAAAATACATCAATTGAAATTCAAAAATACATCAATTGAAATTCAAAATTTCTATTTGAAATTCAAAAGTTTCTATTTGAAATTCAAAAATTATTCCCATTGGAATTCAAAACATATCAATTGAAATTCAAAAATTTCCATTTGAAATTCAAAAGTTTTCCATTTGAAATTCAAAAGTTTCCATTTGAAATTCAAAATTTCTATTTGAAATTCAAAAATTTCCAATTTGAAATTCAAAAAATTCCAATTGAAATTCAAAAATATTCCATTTGAAATTCAAAAAATTCCAATTGAAATTCAAAATACATCAATTGAAATTCAAAAAATATCAATTGAAATTCAAAAAAATATCAATTGAAATTCAAAACACATCAATTGAAATTCAAAATATGTCAATTGAAATTAAAAATTTCCATTTGAAATTCAAAAAATTCTAATTGAAATTCAAAAAGAATTCCATTTGAAATTCAAGAATTGCAATTGAAATTTAAAAAATGTAAACAAATCAAAATGTAAACATTAGGCCAACACTTTTTTAAGTATTTTGGTTTATCATGGGTGATAAAAACATTATGAAAACTTTTAAGAAATTATTAATTTATTTATTTATTTATTTATTTAAAGTACTTAAAATAAATATTTAGTGTTAATAACAATTAGAACTAAATATAAAATTATATGTTTTAAAAGTAATCGATTAAAAAAATAGTAATCCATCCAAACACTTACTCTGAACGTCAATAGTTTATACATCAATAGTGCATGCATAAATATTTTATGGCTTTATGACAGGTTATTACAAATATTTTCCAACAAAATCTTGTATACTCTCCTGCAATAAATGCATTAAAAGTTTTAATAATGTTTTATCACCCATGACAAACCAAAATACTCAAAAAAAGTGTTGGCCTAATGTATTAATTTCTTAAATTGATTTGTTTACATTTTTTGAATTTCAATTGGAATTTTTTGAATTTCAAATGGAATATTTTTTGAATTTCAATTAGAATTTTTTGAATTTCAAATGGAAATTTTTGAATTTCAATTGACATATTTTGAATTTCAATTGATGTGTTTTGAATTTCAATTGATATTTTTTGAATTTCAATTGATATTTTTTGAATTTCAATTGATGTATTTTGAATTTCAATTGGAATTTTTTGAATTTCAATGGAATATTTTTTGAATTTCAATTGGAATTTTTGAATTTCAAATGGAAATTTTTGAATTTCAAATAGAAACTTTTGAATTTTAAATGGAAATTTTTGAATTTCAAATGGAAACTTTTGAATGGAAATTTTGAATTTCAATTGATATGTTTTGATTACAATTGTAAAAGGTTGTAGTATTTCGATTTGGCTAAAGATATCATCAGAACCCGAAGTTTTAGAAAAGTTAGAGCCTTCACAATAGGCAGAACTTTAACAAAAACCTATTAATATTCAAATTTTGCTCCATTTTTCTTTAGTGTCCTGATAAAAAAATAAAAAAAATTAATTAATTAATTAATGCAATCCTCAAATGTTTTTGTTTTCAAATTGAACGATAATGTGTAATATCAACAATCAAAAGTAAATAGCTGACACAGTATTTTACGAATTATACAGACTAATGAAGCCTTTAAGAAAACCACACATTATTATGGAGACGAATTTTTTATAAAATATTATCAGGTGGTTTAAACAAATTTCCATACAAAAAATATGATTTAATATGAATAATTTTTTTTCGAATGGCATTCCGAGATCCTAGGAATTTCGAAAAATATAATTTTGAAATTAATTGAATTAAGAGACTATAAACAATTTCGAAAACGCCGAAAATTTTATGTTTTATTATTTATATAATATAAAAAAAATATTGAATATCTAGTAAATAAAACACTCCAATTATCATTAAATAAATTTAATTAAGTTTGTATACTGGTTAATACAAGACCGTCATGAAGGGTATCCAAATATTTGGCACAGCCGAATTTAATCTTTTCCCTTATTCTTTATAGATTATCCCTAAAAAATAATATGTCTGGAGATGCTTTTTGACAGGTTTTATATACCGTTGGACTCGCTTAAAATACCCCATAGACTTTTTTAGTAAGTAAAATACAAAATTTTTGAAAAAACTAAAAAACCTCCTTTTTATAAAACGGTCCAGCTCACGAGATCTTAATGCTAGACACGAACTATTTAGGAATCATCATAAAATAAACCAAGGTACATTTTTATGGTTTGCCAAAAAAAACGCTTTTTGTGCTCCATGCAAGGTAAGTTGGTCTAACGTACATACATACGAACTTTCTACACCAATACTTCAATAATAAATTCTCACATACAGTTTTACAGCCTTATTCAAAAAAAAATGTTAATTTGGGTTTAAAGAACATATTAGTTAATAAGCACTTTACGCTTAATAACCTTTTTGTAAAAATTTGTATACAAAAACCTATATAGTTAATAATGACTTTAAGAATTTTTTTAGTTTAAGACTGGTAACACCGTTTTATGCACTTGTCATTTCAATTCTAGTAATGCAAAAAAAATGAATATATTTTATCCGTAACCGTATTTGAAAATTATTTTACCTATCTATAGACTAAATGAAATATTATTCTATAAAAAAAATTTTTTGCTTTCATTTTATTCAGAAATATAAAAAGAAATAAAAAACATTAATAATATCAATAATCATACATGACAATAGTTTCTTTCGAATAAAAATAAATTGATTAACCATTATTTTATTTGTTGTGCTTTTGTACATCACTATAAGTCAAAATTATATATTTATATTTATATTATTAATAAAAACTTTTATTTAAATAAAAAAAATGTGTTATTTCAAATTTGTTTTACATATACATAGTAAGATGTTGTTTAAGGGTATTAGAAATGTTTTTCAATAAAGCTCCTAATATAGATTTTCTCTCCTTGCAGACGTCGATACTTCAATTAGGTTGTGTTGTTGTGGTGGTTCTTGTATTTCTTCCTCGTCTAAGATTAAATCATCTTAAAATAATGTTTACTTTAGAAATAATATTTAAAAGTTTCATTTACAAGGTTTACCTGGCACCCAATCTTTTTCTTCTAAAGTGATGTTGTGAAGTACAGCCAGGGCAATTAAAGCTGTTTTGATATTTGCAAAATTACGGTCATTCCATCAAGCAAGCACCGAAATCTCTGTTTCCAAACACCGAAGCATCTCTCTACTGGATTTCGGGTTGCAATATGGGCGATATTATAGCTTACTTCTTTAGCGTTTTTAGGCCGAAGAATGGGAGTAAACAAGTATGGGGTTAGCTTGTATCCAGAATCGCCAAGCAAACGACCTTTAAATTCTCCGTTTTCAAAACGTTCTTTTATTCTGACTCGTTAAAATCCGACAGTCATGAGTACTGCCCCTCCATCTTGCCACTATGTCCTGAATTTTTAATTGCGCATCACAAATAACCTGTGTTGCACATGAATCAAATAAAATGTTATTATAAAGATGTTTTTCATTTTATTACCTGTACATTAAGCGAATAAAACCCTTTTCGATTTATGTAATATTGAGCTAAATCACACCAGTTTTTCTTATTCTGATGTGAGTGAGTTCCATCAATTGCCCAATAACAGTGGGAAGTTGCGAATTTCTTTAAATTGTTTTGCAACTTTCACTTCATCTTGCACGGTAGCAGGCATTTTTTGATTTTATCGTTTGCTAGTTTGGCGATAGCTCGAGCCACTTTTGCACAAATTCTGCTGACCGTTGCTTGAGATAGCCATGTATGTCGCCAGCATCGTCCTGCACCTAAAAATCGAATTTTTTTCTACTTAAATACGCTCTTATAAATTGCAAAACTTACTTCTCTTCTGCCCCAACTGCGCAAGGCTACCAATACCTGCAATTCTGCCGATGTTCCACATCCTCTTCTGTCCAATGAAATATCATTTTTATAAAATTTGTTATGTTTTTTACGGTTGGCTTATTAAACCGATATTTTTTTTGAATTCGATGTCAGGAAGGGAAAACGGATCAGGCCTATCTTATAAATCCTTTGGCGTCTGCAGTTGGATATTTGCGTTAAAATTCTGTTAAAATAGAAGACAGTCAAAACCTACTTACTTTTTAAATAATCATAATACTTACCAATTCGTTCTATAAAACTTAGTGTTTCCATTTAAATACCAATATAATATTGTTAAATGTATATTTATTATTTTTTTGTTAATTTTCTCAAAGTTTGCTGTCTTTGTAATATTATTAATTTAGGTTTAAAGTAGGGTTGATTGAAGGTACTTTAAAATTCTTACTTTTAATATTGAGTTACAAAA
>JAEKOY010000694.1:0-21237 GCA_021234595.1 Delia radicum | reverse complement strand
CAAAAGTATTTTACATCTTATTGCACTGTGTAGGGCAAAATGACAATAATAATGGCAATAATATTGCAAAGTGTATGGGTACCTTTACAACATATCCAAGTTTCAAAAGATCTGTAGGTTACACCGCTGTATAATTTGTATGTTAGTCTTTATCGAATTAATAATAATAATAATTTAATTTTCGTTCATTAGCTCCCAAAGCGACTTGTTTAGCAATTGGCCAAATTGTATCAAATGGTCATTTCTTTAAGGCCAAGTATTGCTATATATATAACTACATGCTTTTTCCTATATTATGTAGGGGAGGGGGGCCCTAAGATAGACACTGCGTATACAATTAATGCAAAAAAAGCTAGCAGCACCATCATGCTTTCTGTCATTTTTGTTGTTTGTATAGACGTAATTTTCTATGCTTACTTGAAGATAAAATATCTTCTAGTTTTTCTATAAAGACGTAGTAATATTTTTGTTCGAAAAGTTCTTGAACATAATTTTGTTAAGTCATTTAAATTATCTAGATTTTCGATTTCGCACAGGTATATAAATTTATTTATCGCATAACGTTGATTTTATTGATATTTTGTTTTTGTACCAATTTTTAGTAACTCTCAAAAAATTACAGTAGTTTTCCGATTTAACGAACCATCGGTTTAACGAGTTCGGGATTTAACGAACTCATAAAAATTTTGAATTGAGTATCTTATATTATGAACACCGTAACTTTTTACCGTCATTTTGTACTCGATATGACGAACAAATACAAAATTAGAGTCTTAAGTATAGAATGAGATGCAAATACAAAGATTTCCGCAAAGAATATGCAAAGCAATTGGTCAATTGTACAGTAGTGGTCAAAACATTTGGAACTGAGATCGCATTTGTTGTTTTCATTGATTTATTTTCTTCAAATCACACTTAGTTACTAAAATTTACTTTTTTACATATTCTTCATACATTGTTTTATGTTAAACAAATATAAAAAAATCCATTCCGTTAAATTAAAACAACAAAAAATTAATAATAATAGATGTATTCAAAATGCAGGTGTTCAAAACATTTGCAACTCTCATTATTCTTACTCTTAACGGAACAATTTATACTAACAAATGCTAGAATATAACGGTAATCGCATTCCTTTCTAATATGAGATTCAGGCCGTTACATTTTTTAAACAAATTTATTATAATTATTGTTCTTTAATAGTTGTAATAAGATGTTGGAAGCATAAACATCGTAAGAATAATTTTTGTAAAAAATGGCAGGAAATAAATACATTTCTGATTTTAAATCAAAAGTGTTAAATGATTTTCAAAATAGACTTTCCCAAAAAGAAATTTCTATAAAGTACTTCATTCCAAAATCAACGATTGGCGCATTGTTAACATCCACACAACTCCTAAAGGTGGAAGACCCTGTATTACAACTGTAAGAGAAGATCGGAAAATCAAGAATTTTTTTACGAAATATCCCAAAGCAGTTCCCAGAGAAGCTAAAACTGAACTTTTAATAGATGCCAGTCTTCCCACCTTTAAAACAAGAGCCCGAGAATATGGTCTTAGAAGTTATAGATGCACAAAAAAATGTTTGTGTCGGAAAAAACCCGAAAAGATCGGATTGACTTTGCACGCACCCATTAGAACAGGACTCAACAGCAATTTAAAAATGTATTGTGGTCAGATGAGTCTAAATTCACCCTCTGGGGATCAGATGGAAGGGCCAATGTTCGAAGACCACGAGGTCAAAAGTTTAATCCCAGATACACAACCGCCACAGTCAATCACGGAGGTGGAAACATTATGGTGTGGAGGTGTTTTTCAGGAAATGGGATTGTCCCAATTCACCGCATTACTAGTACAATGACGGCCACAATCTATAGAGATCTTTTGAGTTCAGTTATGCTTCCGTATGCTGAATGGGAAATACCACTCTCATGGACCTTCCAGCACGACAACGACCCAAAACACACGGCGGAGATTGCAAAAGTTTGGCTGGAGGAAAATTAAATTAACATCATGTCGTGGCAGGCTCAATCTCCCGATCACAACCCGATTGAGAACATGTGGATGATTTTAAAACGGAATATCTGCAATAAAGTATCCCTAAATGGTGATGAACTCTTCGTCGAGTTGGAAAGGCAGTGGAATGAAATTTCTGACGATTATATTAAAAAGCTCATTGCCTCAATACCTAAGAGGTGCTCAGAAGTTAAAAAAAAATAATGGCTACGCTACAAAATACTGAGCGTTAAAACCATTGTTTGTATTTCCTGTTAATTACTTTAAGAGTTGCAAATGTTTTGAACACTGCACTATCGACTTATTTTGTTAAAATTACTTTTTTTTATTTTTGAGAAGTTATGAATAATTTTTTTTGTATTTGTAAATAATATGCTATAAACGAATTTAATAAAAAAAAAACAAAAACTTATACCACAAATCTTTTTAATCAAAAAAAAAATTATAATTACCTAAACCATGATTTCAGTTGCAAATATTTTGAACACCACTGTATATCATTAGAAAAAATGAAATCCAATTTTATCCACGTATATACAATTGTATTCACCAATGACACATTTTTTTATATACAGCATACCACTTTTTGAGATCTTAAATCGCGTACCGGAACCTAAAAGTACCCTAGAAATTAATTTTTCGAATGTTTATATTTCAGAAAAAATAATTTGTCCCAATAACAATCTTATATTCATAAGTCATACTAAAAAAAGAGTAGCAAATAATTTAAATACTATATCAATAGTGCGATTCAGTAACTTGTTTTAAACGATAATCGAATTACAAGTTTGATATAATTTTTTTAAAAAATAAAAATTATGTTTTTTTCGACCTTTAATTGTGCATTGAAAATGATTCAAGTTCGAGACCATACTCTATATTTCTTTATTAGGATATTGTCATAACAAATAATCTATAGAGTTTTTGTTTTCAAATTTATTGTTAACCCTTTCATTAATGTGTTGATAGATCTATTTCGGGAATTTTCTAGATTCCCATCATCAGAACACGTTTCGAAAGCGTAACAATCCCATGCCAAACATTCATATAAACTAGTTTACTCACTACATGAGAACTAATATATAAGCTTGAAGTTAAAGATTATAACCATTGATCAAAAAATAAATTGAAAACTTGTTTGTTATGTGCAAGGTCCACCTCTGGTGGATATTCAGTACACGTTTTTTGTTTTTTTCCTCCTTTTTATTTTTTGTTTCATTTGTAAACAAAACAGGGGCAGTAAACTAGACTGGCACTTTGTCTTTTATACAAGTTTGATATAATTTTTATTAAAAAATAAAAATTACGTTTTTTTACCTTTAATTGTGCAATGAAAATGAAAATTATTCAAGTTCGAGGCCATAATCTATATTTCTTTATTAGAATTGTTTAAAAAAGTAAACAACAAAATTAACTATTTTTTTCATTAAAATTTTTAAAAGATATTCGATATTTAAATTTATTTTCATCGGGATAAACATTAATTGCATTTATAGTAATTAAATGTGCTAAAGTCCCAAACTAATTTAACAAATTGTGAAAAGCAATCTGATGTAGGCGTGTCCCTATCCGGATTTCATTCCTGCCTAAGGAAATCTTCAGGGGACTTTGTTATTAGAATTTCTAGAGATATTTGTTATGTTAAATCACAAACTCAATGAGAATTTCTTGTCCTCGTCTAGGAGCGAGATTCAAAATTTAAAATATCAAAGAAAAAAACAAAAAACAACAACAAAAAATTGTCACAATTGGCTTTGTCATCTTCCAAATACTACTCTGTTTTTTTGACAGACCTAGCAATGTAGTGACGTTTATTTAAGTAAATCAACAATAGAAAATCATATGTTTTCTATTAGTGTCAGTTACATTTAAATTTGCACAAGCACCTGCATATTTGTTATTTAAATTTATTTTCATCGGGATAAACATTAATTGCATTTATAGTAATTAAATGTTCTAAAGTCCCAAAACTTATTTAACAAATTGTGAAAAGCAATCTGATGTAGGCGTGTCCCTATCCGGATTTCATTCCTGCCTAAGGAATGAAATCAGCTGTTGTTGTTTTCTAAACGACATCAATTTTTGTGTTGTTTATTCAATTGAGAAAAAGTTAAAATTTTAAATAGAAAAATAGAAATGTCGACTATCGTTAAGGTATACTTGGAGAATCACTTAATTGTTAGTACAAACAACAAAAGTTGTCGATATATTTTGAGATTGTCGGATCGTTAAAAAATTACTGAATCGCACTTAACCACAAATTCTTCTTCTCTGGTGATTGATTACATTTTTAATAGAAACATTTTTCCAAATTTTAAAAGATTGCGCAAGAAAAGCCTTTACAAAAAAATGTAAAGGTGGCACGCAAAACTTGTTTTTTTACAACAAAATATCGTGGTATGAATATTGGTGAGACCTATAGAACATTTCTGCCAAAATTGAGTTAGGAATTGATTATATATGATCAATGTGTCCTCTTTCTAAATCTTTAATGCGTTTTTATATTAGGAGATATCCAGCCCCATATGTGATGCGTATTCCTATTTTTACAAATTTCTTAACATTGGTATGGCGTATTGACCACTTTTTGGCCAATGAGTCAAACTTTCTATAGAAAAATAAAAACATTATTCGTCAATCTTGGTTTGACACATTTGAAATAAGCAACGCATATAAAACTAAAACAATAAAAAAGTTCAAGCATTGGTTTGCACTATGACAACCTAATTTTATAATGGTTAGAAGAAAAAAAAAACTTTTGACCTACTTGAAAGAAAAACAATAAATTGTGATAAAAACGGCTTATAGGCCATATAATAAAAAAAAACTTTTTTTAAAAAATTGTTAATAACTCTGGATACTCAGTGCAAAAAGGCGTATAAATTAACAATATTATTTATAATAAATGCAGCTATAGATATAGCAAACCTATCTTGTAGAAATTTAATAATTTGTTGTAAACTTTCTTTATCGTTTTTCTCGCAAAAATGTTTTTGGTCGGTGCGGCTCTCCAATAATCAATCAACGATATGTCTGTTTTTGGCACGCAACGATAAAAGTCTTGCCAACCCTGAACTATACCATCCCACCCTTTAAATGACCACCTCCTGTCCTCTTTTTTTGCGCATATTTACCATTGTTCTTAAAATAATAATAATATTTAGTTCTATTTTCTAATGTTCTTACTTGCGCATCTCGTTCATGGCTTCAAAGGAACGTGTTGTATGTAATTCATTATGATATTGGCCCACACAACGATCTTTGCTATTGGGTCTTTGTATATGCTTTTGAGAACTTTCATCTAATGAATTTTGGCTGGCATAACGTAATAAGCAGCTGCAAAAAAAAAAATTTAAAAATAAATTAGAAAAAATGCATGAATAAACAATTGTACATGAAAAATATGCATAAAAACCAAAAAAAAACGCAATAAGAAAATTAAAATTGTATATCGCTAACGAATGTAGTAAAGTACATACCTTCCTCTTTCCATGCTCCCTTCTGCAGCGGGATTTTGATTATTTGCTGCTATGGCGGCAGCATTAGCAGCTGCTTGTCCTCCGCCAACTCCTCCTCCAGCATGATGGGGATTATTGGATTTGGGCTGTTGTTTTGATTAGCACCTTGTTGTTGTAAATTTTGATTTTGTTGGCTCATAACTCCCAATGATGTTAATAAAGCACTCAACGATATCATGGCAGCTTTAACACGCACACCTATGCACGCGGCAAATCAGTGAAGGTAGACAGGCTCACACAAACACACACGCGTTTAAAATGCACTCCAAAATGCATATAGCAATCGTTGCTGCTGCTCCAAAATGCAGTTGCGGTAAAATGCTCACACACTGTTAACAGCAACACCGACACTTGTGTGGAAAGAAAAAAAAAATAACTTATCTGCCCCAACAAATATGGGTCACGGGGTAAAAGACCTTACGTTTTTTTTTTATTAATAACAAAAAAACAATGTTAATAATTTTTTTATCAAGAATTCAATTTGTTCTATAAAACAGTAAAATCTTATTAGGAATCTTTTCTTGTTATACCAGATTTTTTCACTTTTTTGGCCACTTCTTTTTAATATTTTTCCAACACTTTTTTCTCCGCAAACACAAATTATGTGTATAAAAATGAATAATTTTTTATTTTTGTTCAAATAATCATTATTTTGCTTCGAAGTCAAATTTTTTTTTGTATAATTAAATATTTGTAGTTTTTAGCTTTTTTCACTCCCGTCTTTATCTCTACGACAACCACACAAACAGAGAACGAAGCCGATAGGCTAATAGTCGGCTAACAGCCGCCTGCGACATTTTTGAGGTTATGCTAGCCGCCGCCGATATATACGGCTACAAAATGTTAGCCTACTGAAGGTGCCCATACACTTTGCAATATTATTGCAAATATTATTGCCATTATTATTGTCATTTTTCCCTACACAGTGCAATAAGATGTACAACACTCCCTTATTATGTTGTGGAAGGATATACAAATTGCTTAATGTGGAAAACACACTAAAAAATATTTAGCACATTTCTTGGTTGCGCAATAAGAATTAAAAGCTTTTTGATTTTTTTCCAATATATTGTACAACTCTAAAATATGACATACACACTGGCATTATTTTGCAGAATATCACATGAATATTGCTTGGTCTATGGGTACCTTACATGAGCTAAGCCGGTTGGCCCCACGTACTTATTAAAAAAATATATTAAAAGATATGTTAAACAAATAAACCATAACTATATATTGCACATGAAAACAAAATTTTAAGCCATTTGGAATGAAAACACTTCAAAATTTTATTAAAAAATCCAGCTGAATATAAAGTTGAGATTTTTTTGTTTTTTGTAGCAAAATTAAACTATTTTATTAAATTCATTTGTTTTTAGAACTGATCGGTTATAGCCGGCTATCAGCCAATGCCGACGGTTTTTACCCATAGCCGCCGCCGACAATTTCGTGTTGGCTTCGTTCTTTGCACACTAAACGCACAAGAAAAAATAATAAAAAAAACCGTAGACAGAAAAGTGAAAAACAACAACACCAATGACAGAAGAAAAACATAAACAATAACTAAAGTGTTGCCAAAACTTCTCAGATAAAAACCGATGGAAATTATTGAAAAATCGCTCGTTATTAATAGACAATTTACATTGACAAATTAATCTATTAAATTTGGGATTAACTTCTTAATCAAGCACTAAACAGAGATATTAAACAATTTTTTAATCTTTTTGATTGACAGTTTAACCAACTTTGTATCTGACTATTATTTCTAATAGAGAATTCACATGGACGAGTTAATATTATAAAAATCGGATCAACTGCTTAATCAAGCACTAAACAAGGCGAATAAACCATGTTTTAATATTTTTGATCAACCGTTAATTTAACTATTTATCTGACTACTATGTCTTAACGACTCCTTAATATGCTACTAATTGCGTGAAAACTCTGTGTTTTTGTATAAATTCGGTTGGCCGACATTTGCTAACACCGACATTTTAATTTTTCCTCTTATGCTGGATCACTATCGGTGCCACCTTGGTATTTAAACTGACAAAGTTATTATTTTAGTTGTCAAGATAATGAAAAATTAACATGTAATCGCGAAAGACTAAAAAAGGTTGATTATCGTTAATCAAGAAGATTAATTTCGCAGTCTAAACTCCCTATAAAGGTAGATTTGCAATAACAGAGTACTCTACCAAAGACTATAACTCTACGGTATAGAGTGCATTTTGTTCCTTTCTCTTTTGTACTTAAATATTTTTTGTATAATGCTATTTCTCTTTTTCTTGAATGCAATCTGTTGCGTAGAATAATCCAGGGAATGATAAGGATTCTTTTTGAGGTTATGAAAAATATGGAAAATCTAGTTTGAAATTACGTTTCATAACCAGATTGTCAAAAAAATCCGATTTGAACAGAATTTTAGGTATAATGTAAATTTATTAAAAAAGAGATGACCTATCATCTATTATGTTCGTCAATATTTATTTTGTTACATGTTACCAAGTAATGCTGATTAAAATATGTACAAACAATTTTATAGGTTGCAATATATGTTTTAATGTTGCGTCTTTTAGCACTTTATTCTATTTAAAACGTTCTTTACTCTCTACTACTCGATTTGGAAGATCGCGGGTTTTGCATTTAACTGGAAATGCCATAAAAAATTAAGGTTTTTTAACTTCGAAAAGTTGACGACAATCAGTTATTATAGAATTTCCCTCCAAAATCTGATAATGCTATCTATCTCTGTCCATTCATATGTACTATTTCCCAGTATTGGTGATACAAATAGTAAAATTATTGTTAATTCTCATCAATGGCAATAAACACTATGTATATCTCTGTCCATCTTTATCTACTATTTCCCAGTGTTGGTGATACGAATTGTCAAGTTATTGTAAATTCTCTTTGGAAATGTCGTTCCGTATCATCAGTACTTGGAAATAGTAGATCTGGGTGGACAAGAATGGATAGCCTGTGAATCAAGCTTTAGGAGCCTTTCACAAGTTATGCTTCCATATATACTTTTTTCCATTATTGGTGATATTCTCTTATTCTCTTTTGAAAATAACAGCTGGGAAATAGATATGGGTGAACAAGAATGAATAGCGTGTGAATCCAGCTTTAATCTTGAAAACCACTATTTTGACAACACTTAATACAAAAGTGAAGTTGGCTGCAGTTGTTTGTTTGCAGTGTTGTATTTCCTAAAAGTGTGTAAATGTAGAGTTGCTATAATTCTATATGCCTAAAAGTATGATACTCGATTTAAAGAAAAAACAGCATGTTTTATAACAGTTTCTAAAGACTGTGCTTTTATGTATTCAAAACGGGATTATTCTTAGAATATATCAGTGATCACAAAATTTCTACGTTTTGGGTTGCCTTTATATAAAATTAACCAAGCCTCTAACAAAATCTGAGCACCGTTTAACTCATTTTTTAGTAAGAATAGATTCCGTGCGGTATGAAGATACGTTGTATTCCCCCGTATGCATTTTCAAAAAATTTGAAAGCCATGTCGCCATCTACTGGTGGTATAATTAATTGAAATTGAAACTTAGACGCTTTGTACGTACTTAAACTGTTAATATTTTTTGAAAAATATTAGTTTTATGTATTAACAAGTCAAATGTCTATTTAAAAGTTGCAAATAACTTTGATTGTTGCATTCACACTATTTTAAGATTTTTTAAAAAAATTTAATTTCTAGACAATTTTTGAAAATAGCTATTTGGCATCTTTTGGTTAATCACTCAAATTTAAATGTTCTTTTGCTGGTTGATAGAAAATATCACATTTTTGATATAAAAAGCAAAAAAAAAAAAAAGGATTACATTTCTTGATTCAATTAGTAAATTTTTTTTCAAAAAGTACATGTTGAATGGAAAGTTTTTCTATTTCTAAAAGTTTATCCAAATGTCTTTATCGATACCAAAAAATCGTGTTTATTACCCAGTCTTCCTTATATTTTTAAATAATTGTTTTTTCAGATCACTATATGGCAACCCAGGAACTACAAATTCCTTCCTATCAAAAGTTATGGCTTTTAAAAAATTGCTGTGTCTTTAAAGACACGTTGGTAAAAATGGGTAAGCCAAAAATGAAAAAAAAAAAAATGGTTAAAGTATCTCTGTTTTACATAGAGAAAAAATACATAATTTCGAATCAAAATTGTAATTTGAAGAAATAATTTTAAAATTTAACGGCTTTTACTCGCTAAATATAGTTTTTAGCGAGAGAAAAGATGTTAAATTCGAAATAACTTATATATTTTACCAAACATGGATTTTTGTTTTAGAAATATTAAAGCTCCTAAATTTTGAATCACTTATAAGTTTTATCGCAATAAAATTAAATAAATTTTTTATATTATAATAAAAATATAATGTTAAGTTTTCTTTGATCTTCTTTTATTTAATGATTTTTCCTTTAAACGAGCTTAAGAGCCATTATTTATAAATTATAATTATATATAAGTTTTTTTAATTGTTAAAACAAAATTCAAATTATAATAAGTGTTCCCTGAAGAACTCACCCAATGTGGTGACGAAATATTGGAAATAAATAATTATAATTTATAAATAAAGGATCTTAAGCTCGTTTAAAGGAAAAATCATTAAATTATATTAAAAAATCATTAATTTATAGAGCAATTCCATATGAAAGCGATCACCTTTTGGACGACCCCTCTCCGATTTTAAAATAAATAGTCTCAATCGATTGCCCAGCAAAAAATAATGTACCTACATATTTTTTTTTTTTTTTATAGTGACTGGTTTAGTGGTGGTGTGCACCACTGTCATGTGACAAAATTGAAGAATTCTTCATAAGGGACCTCATTAAAGTTGTTTTTAAAAAAAAACTACTAAAGCGATCGCAACGAGTGATAGCTCGTTGGAAAGGTATTGAATCAGGCTTTAATTGAAAAATAAAATTTTCCTAATTTTTCTCAGAAATTTACCTTTTTTCCCATGAAAATTAAATTTTCCCATGAAAATTAAATTTTCCGATTTTCCACAGAAGCTCCTAAATTTTCCGGCTAATTTTATTTTTTTGGATTCCTCATAATTTTTGCTTTAAGAATCAGCAATAAAAAAATGGGCCCCGACTCCTTGTTTGGACAGGAGAAGAGAATTTAAGAGACCACCTTGTTCTCATTGTTTTTATATTTTTTATAATTGAATTATTTTTAATTATTTAACAAGAAAAATTAGGAAAATTTTATTTTTCAATTAAAGCCTGATTCAATACCTTTCCAACGAGCTATCACTCGTTGCGATCGCTTTTAGTACTTTCAATGAGGTCCCTTATGAATAATTCTTCAATTTGTCACATGTCATATGGAATTGAAATTTTCCCATGAAAATTTAATTTTCATGGGAAAATTAATTTTCATGGGAAAAAAGGTAAATCGCTTTAGTAGTTTTTTTTTAAAACAACTTTCAATGAGGTCCCTTATGAAGAATTCTTCAATTTTGTCACATGACAGTGGTGCACACCACCACTAAACCAGTCACTATAAAAAAAAAAAAAATATGTAGGTACATTATTTTTTGCTGGGCAATCGATTGAGACTATTATTTTAAAATCGGAGAGGGGTCGTCCAAAAATTTGCCAATTTTGATCGTTTTCATATGGAATTGCTCTATATTAATTTACTTTAAATAGTGGACATTTATTTAAAATAAAAAATAAATAAATAATAAAGCTAACCATAACCGCACTCAGAATATTCGTACAGTAACTACATGGAAGGCATTCGGGTAGTAAACACTATTAGTTATTTTAACTGCTATTGCAGTCATTTTTCTATGAGAAAATGAAAAACGTCTAATTTAGCCAGCCATTTCAAAAAATAACTAATCAAAAATACTGTTTATTCAGTAACAGTTGGTTTGAGTAGTTATTTTAGTATTTTCATAAACAACTACCCAAATAGTAATATTGCAGAAAAAACAGTTAATTTTTGTAAGTTATTTAAAAATAGAAGATTATCCATCTCCAATGCATAAAAACGCTATAACAGGAATACAGTTTGGAATGTTGTCTTTGCAATAGGATGTAGGAAATACAAATTTGTATTGTAGTTAAAAGAAAAAAAATATATTTTTTCCAAGTTTGATATAATTTTTATTAAAAACTAGCTGACCCGACAAACGTTTTTTTGCCTTCAAATTTTATTTTCATTGAAAGTCTGGTACTCGTATCCGAGCAATGCTGTGTAACAAAGCAAAGATTTTTGATATTCACACCAATTTATATGAAAATGACTAATGTTCAGAAAAATCACCACATCTCGACCAAACGAAAATATTTTTAAACAATTCTTTTTTTTTTTAAAACCGTCCTCATTGCATGTTCTACAAAAGCCATTTTTTATTTTATGCAGCCGTTCTCGAGTTATGGAGTGACAATCAAAATGTACACTTCTTTTCATATATATAGAAGATAAAAATTATGTTTTTTTTCGACCTTTAATTGTGGAATGAAAATGAAAAATTATTCAAATTCGAGGCCATACTCTATATTTCTTTATTAGAATATTGTCCTAACAAATAATCTATAGAGTTTTTTTGTTTTCAAATTTATTATTTGACCCTTTCAGGAATGTGTTGATATATCTATTTCGGGAATTTCTAGGTTCCCATCATCAGAATACGTTTTGAAAGAGTGGTAACAATCCCATGCCAAACCTCAAACATTCATATAAACTAGTTTACTCACTACATGAGAACTAATGTATATATGAGCTCGAAGTAAAAGATTATCACCATTGATCAAAAATAAATTGAAAAACTTGTTTGTTATGTGCAAGGTCCACCTGTGGTGGATATTCAATACACGTTTTTTGTTTTTTTTTTTTTTGTTTTGTTATAAACAAAAACAGGGCGAGTAAACTAGACTGTACTTTGTCTTTAATACAAGTTTGATATAATTTTTATTAAAAATAATTTTCATTTTCATTTTATATATATTTTTTTTTTAAAAATTGTTTTTAAAATACCAAAAAATAACTGTTAAAAATAGTAGTTTTTACAACTTATATAGTCGTTTTATGTTCATTGTTTTTTTTTTATCATTTTGTTGCTCGTTTTTATACTTTATGCATCCATTTAACCCTTAAATCACCTCGGTCTATTTAAAGATACCAACATTAAAAAAATTCCTACGGCTTATTTTGAGCTTAATTAAAATGATAGCTTCACTAGTGAGTTAAGAAACCCGCAGCGATCTTTAATAAAATACATTTTTTAATAAATATTTAAAATTACGCATTTTATTTATCATGAAAGTCGAAAATATTAAATGTGCAAATTAATTAAAAACTCAAAAAATGATTTTTTATGATATACAGTGGTGTTCAAAACATTTGCAACTGAAATCATGGTTTAGGTAATTATAATATGGATTAAACTTTTCGCCTCGTGGTTTTCGAACATTGGCTCTTTCATCTGATCCCCAGAGGTTGAATTTATACTCATCTGGCCACAATACATTTTTCCATTGCTGTTGCGTCCAGTTCAATGGGTGGTGCGTGCAAAGTCAAGCCGAGCTTTTCGGTTTTTTCCTACACAAACGATTTTTTTGTACATCTATAACTTCTAAGAACATATTCTCGGGCTCTTCTCTTAATGGTGGGAAGACTGGTATCTATTAAAAGTTCAGTTTTAGCTTCTCTGGGAACTGCTTTGGAATATTTCGTAAAAAAATTCTTGACTTTCCGATCTTCTCTTACAGTTGTAATACGGGGTCTTCCACCTTTATGAGTTGTGTGGATATTACCACTATTAACAATGCGGCAAATCGTTGATTTTGGAACGGAAAGTTAGAAATTTCTTTTTGGGAAAGTCTATTTTGAAAATCATTTAAAACTTTTGATTTAAAATCAGAATTGTATTTATTTCCTGCCATTTTTTACAAAAATTATTCTTACGATGTTTATGCTTCCAACATCTTATTACAACTAATAAAGAACAATAATTACACAGTGCAGCATTTTTAAGGTCATCGTTTGGTTCCTCCTTCATACTCGTTTTTTTTTGAAGTGTATATCGAAACTAAAAAAAATCCGCAAAGGACTTGGCCAGATTACATCGAAATTTTTTTTTTTGGACACCCTAAGTTTTGCACCCAAACATGATTTTTTTAAAAAGGAAAATTTTTATGGAATCCATATATCATAAATCGGTCGGAATTTTGTTTTTATGTCTTTGGCAAAGTTGTAGATCCAAACCAAAGCAAAAAAATTCTCATATGGACCGACCCAAAAAAATTGCATCCACTGCATCAAAATTGCAAAAAATTGGGAAAAAAATGCTATTTTTTTATGATTTTTTCATGATTTTGTCCTGAAATGGCTTAAATACTGGGAATTTAAGAAATCTTTCTTCAGCTAAATTATATCTAACAACAATATAAACAACTCTCTAGTACATGTCATCTTAATACGAACATTCCTTAACCCTAGAAAGCACATCTTTTTGCTCACACTTATTTTGCATAGCCAATGTTTGTCGTTTCGACAAAGAAAGACTATATGGTCGGTCCATATGAGAATTTTTTTTGCTTTGGTTTGGATCTACAACTTTGCCAAAGACATAAAAACAAAATTCCGAACGGTTTATGATATATGGATTCCATAAAAATTTTCCTTTTTTAAAAAATCATGTTTGGGTGCAAAAACTTAGGGTGTCCAAAAAAAAAAATTTCGATGTAATCTGGCCAAGTCCTTTGCGGATTTTTTTTAGTTTCGATATACACTTCAAAAAAAACCGGGTACGAAAGAGGAACCAATTTATGTGTTGCACTGTGTTATAATAAATTTGTTACTAAATGTAACGGCCTGAATCTCATATTAGAAAGGAATGCGATTACCGTTATATCCTAGCATTTGTTAGTATAATTGTTTCGTTAAGACTAAGAATAATGAGAGTTGCAAATGTTTTGAACACCTGCATTTTGAATACATCTATTATTATTAATTTTTTGTTGTTTCTTTTTTTTTAACGGAATTAATTTTTTTTATTTGTTTAACATAAAACAATGTATGAAGAATATGTAAAAAATAAATTTTAGTCGTGCGCCCCGGTAGGCTAGTTGGTAGCGTGCTGGCTTATCAGTGCGATGGTCGTGGGTTCGATTCCCACCAGAGGCACTGGTCTGTTTTCGCTACAACGCGCCGAAAGCCATATTAGCTAGCGCTCGGTTAGGGTAAATTTTAGTAACTAAGTATGATTTGAAGAAATAAATCAATGAATACAACAAATGCGATCTCAGTTCCAAATGTTTTGACCACTACTGTATAAAAAAACGCAAAAAAGTTTTAGAAAGTTCAAAAAAATACATAAGTATTTAGGCAAATGTAAGCTTTAAAATAATATATTTATTTCCACTTAATTTTTGTGCAACGGCGATTGAAAATTTTGAAAAAAAATTAGTTTAAATATTGTGGTACGCAGATTTTATTTATTTAACATTCCACACCATAGAAACACCTTTTTATTCAAATCGACACTGTTAGGCATTTAAGGGTTAAGTTTAGTTGTTTTGACCGCTTCATTAGTCGTGTTTACTAATATTGTAGTTGTTTTATCAATAGTTATTTTTATGACAAATACAGTCATTGCCTTTTTTTTACTACATTTGTAGTCATTTCAACTGTTATTTTTAAGTCATTCTACCTTCTTAATTTCTTGAGTGTTTTTTTTTTTTTTTTTTTAATTAATTCAAAGACTTTTCAAAATAATTTCTTTTTAACTGATTTACAAATTGATATTAAGAAAAGTTTTGTAACAGCAACTTTTATTTTAAAACTTATAAAAACTTTATAATCAAAAACTTTTAATGTTATCTAAAAAAGCTATTAACACAAAAGCTTCATGGACCGCAGCAAATATCCTTATTCTTTAGTTATTAAAACAACTTCAAACAGTGCGGTTATAAAATTACAAAGAGCGGAAAATTTACTAAAAATCTTGAAATAAATAAAAAACATCTGTTAAATATAAATATTGCATTATTGCAAAAAACTTTGTTAAATTCAACAAATTAAAATACCAAATACATATTTGAAATACAATTTTAAAGTTGAAAACTTGTGCTTATCATATGCTAGAAAAAGAGTTGGTGATAAAAAAGAAAGACAACGTGGCGTAACATGCAACAGTAGTAACCCCACCTCTCTCCCTTTCACAACCCCTTTTCAAAGTAGAAGTTTAATATTTTTTGCTGACAACCGGCAATTTTTCGTTCTTTTGTTTGTCATTGCCTCTAAAAAGCTTGTTGTTAGTAAAATTAATATTTGAATCATACATGGGACTAATTAATTGACATGGATTAATTAATTGATGATTTCATTACAATTTCATTGATATCAATTGTAATGAAATTATTTCATTAACATTTTTTTAATTAATGATAATAAATTTCATGTTAGAAAGTGTTTTGCAACCGTCAGATAATGACAATCGTAATTAATTTGTAATTAATTACTGTAGATATTACTTTAGTTAGTTTAGTCTCTTTACAGGAAGAAGAAACATTTTTATTCAAAAATTTTATGGACCCAAGGGATACACCAGACTGCCGCAGTTTCGTTCCCCTCCCTGGAACTCGTCAGTGGTTAATTTATGTGTCAATTGAACAAAGTATTTTATATTGGTAATTTGCTCTGTATGAAAAACTTTTTTACTTTTTTTGGTGTCGTACTGGGATTCAAACTCACTGCCTTATCATCAAGCTTTGCATCGTAATCTCACATCTTAACGAGTTGAGCCACGGTCGACACAGCGATGACTGTGGCTAAGTGGAGTTTTGTCACACTACACGTACACAACAAGTATTGTTTCGATCAGAAGAAGACAGAATTCACAATTAATTTCTCAACTACAATGCTTCTTCTTCTTAATCCTATCTCTCTTTCACAAGTAATTATCACGTTTTTGATGCGCTTTATTCACATACAATAGTTGGATACCAAGTGTAGGTTAGAGATTAAGTCGCCGTTAAGCAAGTTTCTTCAGATTTTATGATTAGAAAGTGTTTTGCAACCGTCAGACAATGACAATCGTAAATAATTTTAATTTATTACTGTAGAATTTTATTTAGTTAGTCGCTTTACAGGAAGAATTCATTGATTAATTGCAATAATTTTCAATTTCATTTAATTTCATTGATTAATGGCAATAATTTTAAATTTCATTACCATTAGTAATGCATCAATTAAAGCAAACTAATTACAATTGACAGATAAGATTTTCGAAAAACTAGTCGATGAAATCAGGACTTTATAACATAGGAGCATTAACTAACCCTCATAATACAAATAGGCTTCGTCCGGGAAAGATAACCGAGAGATAATTTTTTTATAAAACAGCCCACAGGGTGTCCGATAATAGAATAAAGCATTGGTCCAAAATGGAATGAAACGGGGAACGAGAGTAATCGGAACACTTAATGCTTTTTTATTATCAAAACATGTTTTCTTGGTGTAATTTTGCAAAAATTTTGTCCGTTTTGCGATATCTCGCTTACAACTGATAATAATCCATGCGTATAATTACAAAAAAAATGTCAAAAGAACGAAATTTTTTGTAAAACAAACGAAAATTTGTACATTTACGAAAATTATTTGTAGCTTTGACAATAATTTCGTATTTTTCTGCATGGATTTATTATCAGTGTAGTTTTTGAGATACTAGCCATTTTATAAAATGGGGATTTTTTGAAAATGGCAAATATCTCCGAAACTAAGCGAGATAGGGCGAAACGGACAAAATTTCTGGGAAAGATCCTGGGAGATTAATATTGTATGAAACAGCACAGGGTGTCCTAATTATTTGTTTACCCAAATACGTACGTGACAATACCAATTTAATCACTCCGATAATACAATGAATGAACCGGGGAACGATCGAACTCGGAACAGGTTGTTTTGGTTAAGTTTCGCAAAAATTTTGTCCGTTTTGCGATATCTCGCTTACTTTTTGAGATAATAGCCACTTTATAAAATTTAGGTTTGTTAAATGGCCAGTATCTCCAAAACTAAGGTAAAAAGGACAAAATTTTTGTTCTATAAAAGTATTAATTAACCCTCATAAGACAAATAGGCAAGGTCCGGGAAAAGTCGCGAGAGATTCATTTTTTATGAAACAGCCACAGGATTTCCTAATTATTTGTTAACCAAATACGCACTTGACAATACCAATTGAATCACTCTGAAAATAAAATGGAATATTGTTCTAAAATTGAACGATATGGAATGAACAGGGGAACTAGTGGAATAGAACACTTAACACATTTAAGTTATCGGAACGTGTTACGTAAGTTAAGTTTGCAAAAATGTTGGTCAAAACTGACAAAATTCTCATAATACAAATAGGCAAGGTCCGGGAAGGTCGCGAGATAATAGCCATTTTATAAAATGTTTTCGAGATGATAGCCATTTAATAAAATGGTGATTTTTAAAATGGTCAGTATCTCCGAAAGTAAGCGAGATAAGAGAAAACGGAACGAAAATGTTGCTCCATATATTAGGTACGTCCTGGAGATATTCCGAGTGATACATTTTTATAAAACAGCCACAGTGTGATTTATTTATTTTTTTTGATAATTTTTTTTTTTTTTTTGATAACTAATGCAAATAAACATACTCGGATAATAGAAAGTTTGTTCTCGTTCCATTTCGTTTCCCGTATTTAGTGTTATAATTCTTATCGATATCAGTTCCATTCCTATGTAAAACAATTTACACACCATTTTCTTTTTTGGGAAACAAATGCATTTTGGTCAATTGTAATTAGTTGTTTAGGCATTACACAGAAAAAATTATCAGCTTAAAATATCTAATTAAAGATTTGATTTGAATTTAATTTGTTTCTAAATAAATATTTATTTGAATCAATAAATATTTTTATTGACTTTTAAATATATAAATACATATTTTATTTAAGACGCAGTTATCATATTATTTTTTCATACATTGTACATATTTACATACATACATTGTATGCATAATAGAAAATTTTCTGTATAAACTACCAAATACATTTGAAGTTAACAAACAAAACAGACTCAGCATTGCAAAAAACACACATACCAACGTATAGATCATACACTTTTTTTGTGAGTATCATACTTTTTTTTTGTAGAATTATTTTCAACTTTTTTTCCTTCTTTATTTTAATAAAAGGTTTCATTGATAGTATCATTGCCGTGATAGGTGCAAAATCAATTAAAATATTAATTGATTCAATAAACTGAAACCCGGTTTTAGTTTTTTCTCTGTAGTGTGATTTTATTAGCATTAATAGGATTAGTAGCATTAGTACAATTTAATGGTATTGATTTTTTTTTGGCATTAGCATTAGTAAACTAAGGGAAATTTCAGTGCTAATGAAAAAATCCCAAGTATGATTTGAATGTTATCTGATTTTTGTATTTGCCTGTCTGCATAAAAATATTAAAATTGTGGGTGCCCTTTTGAAAGACTTTGGTTTTTTTTTTTAATGTAACCGGCCATATGGCGCATATTTTAAAATATTTTATATCCTCAAGGGGCTTGTAAAATATTTACTTTTGTTTTTGAAGACTAAAATATGTATTAAAAGTTTTATTGTCAAGTGGTTTGTTTTTTTGCGAAACTGTTGAAAAAGTGTTTAAATACGAAAAAGAGTTTTTTTTTTTTGTAAAAACGTTAAGAGTTTTTAACTTTTTGTGGTGCTAAGAATTTGAAACTTTGGTAAGTACCTACACTCAAAAAAAAACCGTTCGAAATACATGCACTCAAAAACAAGTTGGTTAAGTTAGAAAAAAAATTTGCTCATTTTTAGCAACAAACATAGTAGATTCAGCAAAAGTTTAGCCAACATTTAGTTGATTAAAAATTAAAAAATCCTTGCTTAAAGTTAATAATATTTTTGCTAATATTAGTAGACTGAAAAAAATTCAGCAAATTTTTAGTAAATTTATACTTTATTTAATTTAATTCCTGTAAATGCTAAAAAAAAATTATGATTCTTTTAAAAATAATTTAAAAATACGTTACAAAATATAAAAAATGTTCATTTGAGGGGGCGATTAGTATGGAAGAAAAAAATCTTAATGGGCGCTTCGCGTTCTGATTCTTGGGATTGTACTGCGCAAAAAAGTCCACTAGACCATACGTCTACAGTGAAAATCGAACTTCCAGATTTTGACTTTACGGCAAAAAAGCCCTATTTTGAAATTAAAAAATAACCCCTTAAACCCCACCCACAAATATGATTGATGCATTAATCTGCTCCTCCTACTTCCTGAGATATGTCCATCCCACACATTGTTACTTTCACAAAATACGGAAAAAGCCCTATTTTGAAATTATAAATTAACCCCTTAAACTCCGCCCACAAATATGATTGATGCATTGTTACTTTTACAAAATACGACTAAAAAGTCAAAATCTGGAAGCTAGATTTTCACCGTAGACGTATGGTCTAGTTTACTTTTTTGCTCAGTACAATCCCAAAATCAGAAACGCGAAGCGCCCATTAAGATGTTCAAATCGCCCCACCCTAATGTTCATACTTCCACGTTGACTACATGAATTAATTCAGTATCTGAAAATATATAGAAAATAATTATATACAACATAAACAAAATTATCTTTCAACTACTTATATCATGGTTGGCTAAATGATGGCATCTTTTAAAACAAGACAAATTGCCGTAGATAATTCTAGAAACGAATCGAAAGAATAACAAAATATGACATATACAACGCTTTTTTGCATAAGAACACTTAAACATAATTACCTAAGATGTGTGTCCTTGTCTTTCGTTTTAGTCCTGCCTACCTGAACGTATATTTGTTTGCAAATACGCATTTAGTTTAAAAATAAAGGGTGTTTTTATACAGGTATATAACTTTAAGTTGGCAACACTTTTTTTAACTGGCGCCCATTTTGTCAGCTGTCCAGTGATTTATGTTTAGTTTGATTTGGCATTTCAACATGAATATACTGACGCCTGAACAACGCTTCCAAATTGTGCATATTTATTTTGAAAATCATGGTTCTGTTCGAAATACGTATCGCGCCACTACGTCCATTTTACGGTCAACATAATCGTCCATCAGAGCAATTATTCGATTAACTATGGAACGGTTTTGCACAACTTTTCCCTAAATGATAATATGCATCCACAGAGACGTCGTTCAGTGCGTACAGCAGAAGTCATTGTTGCTGTAGAGCGTAGCATAGAGGAAGACCCCCAATCAGTATATTTTGCCGCACCTGTGACCGCTATAGAGCCAGGATTACTGACTATTTCGTTCATCAATTGACCAGCCATGATGTGTAGGAGCTGTGGTTTCAACAAGACGGCGCAACATGTCACACAGCTCGTGCCACAATTGATTTATTGAAGGAAACGTTTGGTAACCGCATAGTTTCACGTTTTGGGACCCGTGAATTGGCCACCAAGATAGTGCGATTTGACGCCGCTGGACTATTTTCTGTGGGGATATGTGAAGTCGCTAGTCTACGCCGATAATCCGAACCGATTGACCACTTGGAGGACAAATGTTGGAAAAAGTCATAAAAATTGGACCTCCAGATTAGACTACGTCCGACCAGCCGTGGCGGTCATATGCCAGAAGTTATATTTAAATTATAATGCCAGAAGGTAATCTTTCGATAAAGTAAATTCATGTCAATTTA
>JAEKOY010000693.1:0-21237 GCA_021234595.1 Delia radicum | reverse complement strand
AATTATTCATATTTTATATAGATTTAGATTTATTACATAGAAGCAAAAATGTATAATTTTGAAATTAATAAAACGGATATTCGTATTGTAAATATATCATAAATCTATTGTGGTCGATGATAATATTTCATTTGATTTTATTCATAAATATTAATAAAAATTTGTTCATTTGGCTTAGATTTTGAATACAAAAATTTGATGCTTCCTCTATTGCATGGAATATTTCAAAATTTGAATTGAAGTGTAGATATTATCTATACCATAATTAATCAATAGGTCACTTAAAATGTATTTATGGATTAATTTAAATATTTAGAGTCAAATAATGTTAAAGATAGTTGAAACTGTGCAATCTATATATATAAAATAGAATGTGTGTTGTTTATTTGTTTGTTTGTTTGTATGTATGTATTTTATAGGAGACCAGACCACTGGACCGATCTTACTGAAATTTTCACAGTATGTAACTGGAACTCCGGAATGGTCAATAGGATACTTTTTTTTTGGCCACGCCCATTTTACGCCCACTATTTCATTATTTGAAATTGTATACACATGATGCTTTAGCCTTGGGATAGAAAGCTAAAATTTTCACCATGTGTTCTTTGGAACATGACAAAATTTTCTGTACTTTTACTTTTTAAAATTTTGCCCAGGAACGTGGTAAAGGGGGGATAAAAGTGGGAAAAAGTCTCCCCATTAGCGGCCTCACCGAACCCTTTACGATAGATAGCTGAAATTTTCACCATATGTTCATTCGGATATAACCCAACTTTCTGCAGTTTTACTTTTTGGAATGTTGCTCAGGAACGTGGTAAAAAAGGGGATAATAGGTGAAAAAGTCTCCCACTCAGTGGCCTGACCATACCACTGGACCGATCTTCCTGAAATTTCACAGTATGTAACTGGAGCTCCGGAATGCTCAATAGAATACTTTTTTTTGGCCACGCCCCCCTTTACGCCCACTATTTCACTATTTGAAATTGTATACACATGGGTGCTTTAGCCTTGGGATAGAAAGCTGAAATTTTCACCATGTATTCTTTGGAACATGACAAAATTTCCTGCACTTTATTTTTAAAAATTTTGCCCAGAACGTGGTAAAAGGGGGGATAAAAGTGGGAAAAAGTCTCCCCATTAGCGCCTCACCGAACCCTTAGGATAGATACCTCAAATTTTCACCATATGTTAATTCGGATATAACCAAACCTTCTGCAATTTTACTTTTTGGAATTTTGCTCAGGAACGTGGTAATAGGGGAAAAAGTCTCCCCCTCAGTGGCCTCACCAACCCTTGGGATAGAAAGCTGAAATTTTAACCATGTGTTCTTTCTGATATGTCCCAACTTTGGAAAATTTACTTTTTACAATTTTGATACGTAACGTGGTAAAAAGGGGGATAATAAGGGAAAAAGTCTCCCCTTTAGCGGCCCGACAAACCCTTTACGATAGAAGCCTGAAATTTTTACCATGTATTCTTTCGGATATGTCCTAACATTCTAAGATTTCACTTTTCCCAATTTTGCTCAGTGACGTGGTAAAAAGGGGGATAATAATTAATATTATAAAAATGACTGTTGTTTGTTGTGTGAGCATCACGTACAAACGCCTAAACCGATTTTATTCAAATTTGACACATAGATAGTGGGCGGTCTGGAAGGAACTATAGGCTATATGAAATTTTTATATGATGGGCATGGCACTTTTACGCCCACTTTTTCACTATTTTCGATATGGCTTTACCAATGCAATTGATATTTGGTACCCAGAAAGAGATGTCGCAGATAAGCACTTTAAGTTATATCAAATTTAGATATTGTGGGCGTGGCACTTTTACGCCCACATCTTCACTATCTTCTATATGGCTGAACAGATTTTATTGAAATTTGGTACACAGATATTGGGATGACTAATAAGCACTATTTGCTATAATAGATTAAGACTTGGTGGGCGTGGCAGTTTTACGCCCACTTTTTGTTATCTTTTATATGGCTTAAAGGATTTGTTAAATTTTGGGTACACAGATAGGGGCAAAACTGAATAATCTGTGCTGTATTTGATTTCGATATGGTGTGGCGTGGCACATTTACGCCCACTTTTTCGCTATATTCGATATGGCTTATGCTATGTAATTGATATTTTATACCCAGAAAAGGATATCATAGATAAGCACTTTAAGTTATATTACATTTAGATATTGTGGGCATGGCACTTTTACGCCCACATTTTCACTATCTTGATTAATATTAACGCCCATCACGCCCAAACGACTGAACGGATTTTATTGAAATTTGGTACATAGAGAGTGAAAAAAAAATTACGATATGGTGGGCATGGCTATTTTATGCCCACTTTTTCTGTATTTTATAAACGGGCCGAACCGATTTTATTGAAATTTGGCATGTAGATAGTGGAAGCTCCGGAAGGAAATATATTCTATAAAAAAATTCGATATGAAGGGCGTGGCCCTTTATGCACACTTTTTCCGTATCTTATAAAAGGCTAAGCCGATTTTATTGAAATTTGGTGCATAGATACTCTGTCTACTGACAGCCACTATAGGCTATATTAGAATCCGATACGATGGGCGTGACACTTTTACATCTACATTTTCCGTATCTTCTAAACGACACAACCGATTTCATTGGAATTGTATGCATAGTTATTGCGACCACTAATAGCCACTATAGACTATATTACACTTCGATACAATGGGTGCGGCACTTTTACGCCTCCTTTTTCCGTATCTTCATAACGGCTGAACCAATTTTGTTCAAATTTGATGCGTAGATAATGAGACTACTGATATTTCAATATTATTAACGTGGCTCTCTTATGCCTACTTTTTCAATATCTCCTCACTATCTATATGTGTAATGGGACCAATTATAGCCAAAACAGGGTAAATAAGATTTCCATATGATGTTCGTTTAATTTGTATGGTCACTTTTTCAGTATCTCCTAAATGGTATAACCGATTTTATTGAAATTTGGTAGAAACGATATACGCTTTATTGGATTTTTATATTATCTGGCGTCGCAGCTTAATCGATTTCATTGATATTTGGTACACATATAATGCGAGTTCTTAAATAAACTATAGGCTTTACAATATGTAAAATAGATGATCATCATATATTTGCATCAATTTATCAGTGGCTGCTTTGAAAAACAAAGGGGGCTCTAAACCGTGGCTCATTTACCTAAACATATTTCTAATACCTCAAATAAGGCTGCTACAAATATTGAATTGAAGAAAATATAGCAAAAATTCTGAAGAACAAAATGCTTACTTTTTCATGAAAGTACGAAATTTAATGAAAATATTTTTTTTTATCATATTCATGAAATTTAACAAAATATTGCACATAACCATTATCTGTCTAAGTGTATTATAAACCTGAAATTTTCATTTTTCAATTGTTAGATCTCTCAAGAAAAATAGCCAAAAAATGTTAACTTCTTTCAAATTTTATTTTGCATTTAATACATGTCATGCATTTAATACATAAAAAACAATACATTAGAAGGTACATTTTAAAACTGATACGCAACCAAATCAAAAAGTTAAGATATCTTACACTAAAATTTGAAAAAATCTTTAAACGTTTTACTTTTGAAATATAATACCTTATTTGTTAATTTTAATACTTTACTTTAATACTTTATTCGTTAATTTTTTTAAGTAATAATTCATTATTTAGAAATAATCAGCAGTGAAATAATATAGTTAAATATATAAAAATGCTTAATATTTTTTTACAACAAGTAAAACATTAAAATAGTGCTAAATTTAAATAACACTAATGCACAACTAGGTCTTAGGCACGCTAACAACGTAGCTGGCTGCGCCCGCTAGTAGGTCATAAAGTTTGCCACTTTTCTACTATAGAGCAATTCCATATGAAAGCGATCACCTTTTGGACGACCCCTCTCCGATTTTAAAATAAATAGTCTCAATCGATTGCCCAGCAAAAATAATGTACCTACATATTTTTTTTTTTTTTTTATAGTGACTGGTTTAGTGGTGGTGTGCACCACTGTCATGTGACAAAATTGAAGAATTCTTCATAAGGGACCTCATTGTAAGTTGTTTTAAAATTAGGAAAATTTGATTTTTCAATTAAAGCCTGATTCAATACCTTTCCAACGAGCTATCACTCGTTGCGATCGCTTTAGTAGTTTTTTTAAAACAACTTTCAATGAGGTCCCTTATGAAGAATTCTTCAATTTTGTCACATGTCATATGGAATTGCTGTATAGTGACTGGTTTAGTGGTGGTGTGCACCACTGTCATGTAACAAAATTGAAGAATTCTTCATAAGGGACCTCATTGAAAGTTGTTTTTAAAAAAAACTACTAAAGCGATCGCAACGAGTGATAGCTCGTTGGAAAGGTATTGAATCAGGCTTTAATTGAAAAATAAAATTTTCCTAATTTTTCTTGTTAAATAATTAAAAATAATTCAATTGTAAAAAATATAAAAACAATGAGAACAAGGTGGTCTCTTAAATGATCTTCTCCTGTCCAAACAAGGAGTCGGGCCCATTTTTTTATTGCTGATTCTTAAAGCAAAAATTATGAGGAATCCATGGAAAAATTTCATGGGAAAATTTAATTTTCATGGGAAAAAAAGGTAAATTTCTGAGAAAAATTAGGAAAATTTTATTTTTCAATTAAAGCCTGATTTAATACCTTTCCAACGAACTATCATTCGTTGCGATCGCTTTAGTAGTTTTTTTTAAAACAACTTTCAATGAGGTCCCTTATGAAGAATTCTTCAATTTTGTCACATGACAGTGGTGCACACCACCACTAAACCAGTCACTATAAAAAAAAAAAAATATTTTTTGCTGGGCAATCGATTGAGACTATTTATTTTAAAATCGGAGAGGGGTCGTCCAAAAATTTGCCAATTTTGATCGTTTTCATATGGAATTGCTCTATATGCAATTTGAGATAAAGGTGAATTTTAAAAATAGCAGATGCACAAAAATGGTTTAATGCAGATCGAAAAAATTTTAACATCTACTAATTAATTTCATTGTTTTAAAATTTTCATATCGTCTGACAATTTCACTTATTCAACGCTTTGACTACGAATGGTTAATATATATTTTCCATTTTTTGTTGTATTAGCTAAAATTTTGACCAGACTTTTCTGAGTGTATCGACAAAGGATAGATGTAGTTTTCAGATCATACCAACTACTTGGACCATATGGTCCTAAGAGGCGAACAAGGTGACCCCAAAAATTAAAAAATATTAATATTTTTTAATGAAAATGAAACTTATTCAAGTTCGAGGCCATACTCTATATATCCTAACAAATAATATATAGAGTTTTTGTTTTCAAATTTATTTTTTGACCCCTTCAGGAATGTGTTGATAGATCTATTTCGGGAATTTTCTGGGTTCCCATCATCAGAACACGTTTTGAAAGAAGTAACAATCCAATGCCAATCATCAAAGATTCATATAAACTACTTTACTCACTACATGAGAACTAATATAGATTATATGAAAAAAAGAAAAGAAAAAAACATAATTTTTATTTTTAATAAAGATTATATTAAACTTAATATTTTTTCATAATTTTTGGTACATATTTTCTCGGACTCTATTGAACATAGGGGATCAAAATTTTGCTATGACATGGTCTAATTCGTCAAGTTTCCGGAAACATTGAGATATTTGGATTTGATTTATTCTATCTCCTACAGTACACTGATACAATATGGGACATATATATCCCATTGGTTGTCAAAGGTAAAAAAGAGGTTTTTATTCAGTTCTGTATATATTTTTTTCTCCTGATTCCAAATCTGGTCTCCAAATTTGTATATCCCTTCACAATTTTGAAATATCATATGAAAATTATGTCAAAACTCTATATACGACTCAAGCTACAGTCAAAACTCTATATACGATTCCAGCTATTTTAATTTTTTTTTCATATTCGTGCACATAGAAAATTAATCAGTTGGAAATCGGTGGAAAATATAACAAATAATTTGCTCAGTAAGAAATTTTACACCGATTTTTGAATTTTCTTAATTAGAACAGTAAAAATATTCTTCCATTCAATAATTTTGTAATACAACCAAATTTATTCGCCAATATTTCAATAATTGGTAAAGTCAACCAATACTGAACTAAAAAAATAATTGTGCTAATGACCGGTACATACAATAAATAAATATTAGTACTTGGACTTAGTACTAATCTTTAGTACGAACAGATTTTCGGTATTCACTTCTTAATAAAATGTTAATAAAATTATGGAAATTTAATTTTGATATAAAAAAGAAATTAATAACAATAATTTTAAACAGCACGGGGAAAGGCTGACAAAATTAAGAAATTGGAAGAAAATATTGTTCAGGTTAGTGTCATAAAAATAAATATAATTCTAGTCTTCTTTGTTTCAGTTGAAACAATCTGTGCAGAAAATCCGTATGGAATGAAATATCGTCTGCAACTAGAATAAAATTAAGAGCTCGAAAATATTTTAAGGAATTCATAAAGAAATTATTAATGTAATCCTGGAATATCAGTAGGAAGACTTTTTCAGAGGAAATAAGGAAACATGCAGCTGAAAATTTCAAGGCGGTATATTTAGCATGGAAATTTAGGACTTTGATTTTTGTTTTGTTAAATTTTAACATTAATAATTTTGTTATGTGTATAACAATTTAATAAAAATAAGTAAAGGGTCCGCCATCTAACGTTTTTTTTTTCAACTAGTGCTTATTTTGTGAATGGTAACACTTAGCTCATGTCTGATTTGACAGATAATTAGTTTTATCTTTCCGCTGAACAAATATGGTTGTGTATACGCTTGAACAACGCTGGGAAATATTGCGACATTACTTTGAAAATCATGGTAATGTTGCAGAATGTGTGCAAAAATTGCCATTTTTCTTCGAAAATGAGCAAGGAGTGGCCGTTGCAGTCAATGACGATCGTTATCGGGCCATGTTGAACGAATTTTTGTTCACAAAAATTGAAGAGGATGATATTGGCAACATTTGGTTTCAACAGGACGGAACAGGAAGCCATTGGTGAAATACAGCTGCACACAATCGATAATGTGCTTAAAAATTGGACCGATCGTGTAGGCTACTCCATGGCCAGCCGAGGCAGCCATTTGAATAAAATTATTTTCCATTATTAACCGGAAGGATTGTACTTTCAAATAAAAAAGAAATTTGAGAAAATATTCAGTAGTTTTTTTTATAGCATTTTCAAAACAAGAAAATGTTATTTGGCGGACCCTTTATATTAGAAACAGTGTTTTATTTATTTCGAAAGTAAATTTATAAAAAAATTCGGTAGACTGTTCTGAATATGCTGTCCTAACCCTATGGGGAATGATGATTCAATTGTCCTTAAAGTGACTGGATAAAGAAGGACTTATCACAGGACTGGTATAATTTAATACTGAAGTGGGTTAAGCAGTGTCAATTGTCCTAAAATCCCGTGACTGGTAAGGAAGGACATACCACTTAACCAGAATGCTTATTAACAAGAAAAAGCCAGTTGGCCAGAATTTTACCCATTGGAAGCTGTTTAGTTTTCGTTATTTTATACGACATGGCCCTTTTGCGACAGTCTTGTGGTATGCCCGACTTTGGTTAGTCCTGTGTCATGCCACTATGTGGTTTAAAGCAGGACAAATGACCCCCTCCTATGACAAGCCAATGTTAAAGTTGCCAGTTGTTTACATAGGGTAGGGTTTAGCAGAAGACCGGTCTCTGGCACGAATGGATCGATCCTGTGGCACACGCAGAACCGGTCCCATTCCCCATAGGGAAGTTCGTAGATATAACTGCAAACGACGATAACTGTAACTGAATAATAAGATAGTACTTGTGACTACCTAAAGTCGGTTATCGACAAATTCGGTTATCACAACGATCCTGTTCTCTATGTGTGTTGCGCATAGCAAAATAATTAAAAACCCTGTGTTATATGACGTAAATAAGATAATGGAAATAAACTTGACACGTATTTCACTATTACTTGGGTGAGGTATTTGCTCACTTACTTTGACCGTTGACGACCACTGGGATTTATATGTCCCATGGATGTTTTATTGAGAGTTAGAAAAAAATATTTTTGACTACACTTTTTTTTTTTAGAAATGTTGAATCAATAAACCTGAATTCTCAAAAAAAATTAATTTTCCAGCAGTTTAAGTTCGGTCGTGAAAGGGTTTAGAATGTAAGATATTGGCAATTTGAATAAAAGATTATAAAATTTTATTGATTTTTTGTTAACAGTCCACTAATTAAGCATTTTTTTTATCGATTTTGTAGAAATTTACCACAGAACTTATGTTTAATAAAAGTTTTAATATCTCAAAGACTAATATCTCTTAATTAAGCCAGATATTGCATTTACATACATTTTAGTTAATTTAATTTATTAAATAAGCATTTTATTGAAATGAAAATCAATTCATAAAATCTGAACTAACAAAATATCCAAGTAATCAGTCTACAAATAATACGTATACGTTATGGGAGGAAATATTAATAAAGTTAATTAAATCTAAATACAGCAATAAATCAAATAAAAACATATACAAAGCAAAAAAAAAAAAAAAATTATGAACACTAAAATCGGACATTCCGACTATATGATACCCTACAATAATTTAAATCCCAGTTTAAAACGTTGGTCATGGTAACCGACCTGATGCTTATTTTATGGGCAGAAAAGAAAATATAGAAAAAGATCTAAACGATTGAACCTAGTATTGGGTAAGTTTAAGGCCTAAATGCGGGCTAAGTCCTATATAAAACAAAGTGTCAAATATTTGGAGCCTTAATTTTTGGGCCCATAATGCATTTATATGAAAATGTCTGTTTTGGAATAATTCTAGCCTAATTCAGTTGTGAAAGTTATGTCTATAATATGCAGTTACAAATTCACTTTTTCCCGTATCTAACGAGAATGCAGTTGGTCTATTTATTTTTATATAGACACTGTGTTGCATAACTATAATTACAAAGGGTTTTTGATATTTTTTCTAATATTACAAACAGTTTTTAAAACTAATAACCGTTTTTAAGTTTAAGAGAAAAATTGTGTAATAATATTTTGTTAGTGTTTCATAACTATAATTACAGTCACAAAAATAAACCAGTAAAAATAGCAAAAAAAGCTACTAAAAATTACCTTGCAGAACTAAATATTTATCAGACATGGGCGGTGTCAATTACATTTCACAATCATTCACTTGACAAATTTTTCAAAATCATTAATAATTTCAGACGTATACTCACATTTGTGTGCTTAAACGCTTCCTTCTAAAATTTGTAATAATTTTAATACCAAACATGGGGATTAGTAGCAGCATCTCGGTATTTAATTACAGGGCAATTACTCAATTACACCCAATTACATGTAATTAGACGTAAAAAAGTAATTGGCCTGTAATTAAATACTCAAATATTGGTATTATGGCCCATTTCTGGTATTGACAAAATTGGAAATTTGCCAAGGAATAGTTTAAGCCAAGGAGTGTGAGCGTAGGTCTGGAATTATTAATTGTATGACAAATTTCACAAGGGAATGATTGTGAAATATAATTGACGCCGCCCATGTCTGATATTTATTATTATTGCATTATATTAGTAAGAATAGCAAACAATAAATCTGTTCAATTAACAAATATTTAGTTATATTTGAGCTAAATTTTAGTTTATTGAAAGTAACAAAATAGTCTGCTTAAATCAGTAAATATATTTAATAAATATTAGTTGACAATAAAATCATTAAAAATGTGAAATTTTGAAAGTTTTTTTTTATTTAATTCGATTAAAAGTCCGCCCTTATAAAATCAGCAATCTACACTTTTTGGCAAACATTTCTGTTGATTTTAGCAAAATAAAGTATTATTTTCATTTCACTCAATTTGAAGTAAAGACAGTTGTTGTTTGCTATTTTGAGACCACAAACATAAAGTATGTTCGATTACTTTCCCAGTATCGTCCAGTAAAAATTACTTAGTAACAAAATTACAGAGAGTAAGACAAATTTACAAAATAGTAAACGAACTGAAAATTTGCAACAATTGGTAAAATATATAAAACAGCTGATTTTAAATACCAAATATTAAAAAAAATCAACTGGTCATTATAGAAAAGATATAAGTTAGTTGAAATTGTTGACCAGAAATAATTTAGAATGTTTTTTAATATCTTCCATAGTTAATTCTTTAATATTTTTCACTTTAAATCCATTGACAATAAAAATTTAATTCAATATTTTTTTTTGTTTACTAAAAATACAAGCATATTTTTTCAATCATATGTTTTTTTCTTCCTACAAATTCTTACTGGCAAAAATTTATCCAGTAAAAACTTGTAAGTTTTTTGTCAACAACCTGTCACTTTACTCTCTCTTCTTACTATTTTTTACTGAGTATTTGTGTAAAGGAACACCTTCCAGTAAAAACTTTTACATATTTTTAAAAATTTTTGTGTTATCGAACACACTTATAGTAAAGTTTTTGCTAATTTTACAGAGTAATATGCTATTTTCAATTAACTAAAATTCACATCGAATATAACTAGAATTTGGACCGCTTGTAAAAAAGGGTTCGTCATTGGACCAATTGAACCTTATATTTTTGAATCAGACCTGTATTTTGATGCACTTTGGACAGACAGACGGATATTGTTCAATCTACTCAGATAGTGATTCTGAGTCGATTGGTACCCATTAAAAAAATGGTAGGTAGTACAGCATTTTGGTTAGTTTCAAACATTAGCACTAACTATTTATATCCAGATCATTTAGTGGATTTAGTAGGGTGTATAGATATATATATATATAGGGTGTATAGATATATATGAATATAAAAACTTAAATAATCAAATTTAGTACAATTATGTTCAATTTTTAAATTATTAAATAATTAAGGACGACATAAATGTATTTATATTTTTAATTTACAGTATTTTATAGAATCTTTGGTCATTATATTTTATTTTTTTTTTGCTTAAATTCAATTATTTTATTTTCTTTTTATTCAAAACATACTTATGTATGCCATATTTTCTTTCATATAATTTAATTAATCACAAATTAGCTCAAAGTTTTTTCCAAAAATTCTTTTGAGTTTTCCTAATAATATACTTACTAACAAAAAAATATGTTTAAATTTTAAACTTGTATATAAATATGTATGGTTGTTTGTATGTATTTGTATTTGTGTATAGAATATTATATTAATTACAATTTAAATTAACTACAATTAAATTAATTGCTAATAAACAATTATGGCAATATTTTAACTTTACAATTTAGTTTTTTTTTTTAATAATTTTCGTAATTGTTAATTACCTTTTAAATTTTAATTTCCCACATCTTGTATGATGTCAGCTGAAATAAAAAAAAATAAAAAAATTATGGTTAATATAAATATAGTTTTTTTTATGAAATGTTTTGAAATCAGCGCGGGCAAAACTATAGCACTTGTGCCAGTGGAGGCACGCCAGAGGTTTAAAAATTGGATTTATTGTTATTAAATGAACGAAAAATTGTGCTGTTGAATTGTTTTCCAAATGAAAATCATAATATACATGCACACAGAGAAAAATATAGCTATTTGCCAACTGAAATTCGATTACTACGACTCAAATTCGATTATTACGAATTTCACAACTTAACATTAGTTTCCACAACAAAGTGTGGTTAATTCGACTGAATTCTAGTTGCAACACCCAAAATATTCATAAATTTAATGTAAATATCGTTGTACTAACTGAAGTTATAAGTTGTTACTATTAATATACACTTTTCAATTCGGTTGGCACTTTACTTCTCTGTGTGTGCACATGCATGATTGCATGTATGAGCATATATTGTTTCATATATCCCCATGTATGTAAGCATGTATGGGTTCATACTTGCAAACAAATAGTTCATATATGGTAATGTAATGTAATAAAGACAACAGCAAATGTAGTCAAAAACAAATTACTAACATTTCATTAAAATCAATTAACATTTTTTATTTATTTTTACTGTCCAACAAATTACTAACAATTGTAGTAAAAATTAATTATCACAAGTTTGTTATAATTTTTATTAAAAATAAAAATTATGTTTTTTCGACCTTTAATTGTGCAATGAAAATGAAAATTATTCAAGTTCGAGGCCGTATACTCTATATTTCTTCATTAGGATATTGTCCTAACAAATAATCTATAGAGTTTTTGTTTTCAAATTTATTATTTGACCCTTTCAGGAATGTGTTGATAGATCTATTTCGGGAATTTTCTAGGTTCCCATCATCAGAACACGTTTTGAAAGCGGTAACAATCCCATGCCAAACCTCAAGCATTCATATGAACTAGTTTACTCACTACATGAGAACTAATATACATATGAGTTTGAAATTAAAGATTATAACCATTGATCAAAAAATAAATGAAAACTTGTTTGATGTGTAAGATCCACCTCTGGTGGATATTCAATACACGTTTTTTTTTTTTTTTTTTTTGTTTCTCTCTCCTTTTTTATAATTTGTTAAGTTAGTTAACAAAACAGGGAAAGTAAACTAGGCGGTACTTTGCCTTTTTTTCACAAGTTTGTTATAATTTTTATTAAAATAAAAATTATGTTTTTACGACCTTTAGTTGTGCAATGAAAATGAAAATTATTCAAGTTCGAGGCCATATACTCTATATTTCTTCATTAGGATATTGTCCTAACAAATAATCTATAGAGTTTTTGTTTTCAAATTTATTATTTGACCCTTTCAGGAATGTATTGATAGATCTACCAGAGGTGGATCTTACACATCAAACAAGTTTTCAATTTATTTTTTGATCAATGGTTATAATCTTTAATTTCAAACTCATATGTATATTAGTTCTCATGTAGTGAGTAAACTAGTTCATATAAATGCTTGAGGTTTGGCATGGGATTGTTACCGCTTTCAAAACGTGTTCTGATGATGGGAACCTAGAAAATTCCCGAAATAGATCTATCAACACATTCCTGAAAGGGTCAAATAATAAATTTGAAAACAAAAACTCTATAGATTATTTGTTAGGACAATATCCTAATGAAGAAATATAGAGTATATGGCCTCGAACTTGAATAATTTTCATTTTCATTGAAAAATTAATTATTTTTTTATTTTTTTATATAACAAAAAACAACTGTAAAAAATTAATCTAAAACCGTGAAACAGTGATTTGATGTGGTTTGTTTTTTTAAATTAACTACAAGATTAGTAAAAAATTAAATTTGTTCTACAAAGGACTGACATTTACAAATAAAGAAACTGTACTACAACCCAAACAACTACATATTTTTTAATCAGAAGTTCCCTGAGTGTAGTCCTAATTTTTTTTTTGTAAAGCAAATAACATAGTTCCAATTTTTATCTAACAATGGAAGTATCCCAACCCGAACTCACAGATTTAAATAAACTTTGAATATGTTGTTAAAGAACAAAAACCAATACATGTATTTCTTCAGCTGCCCAATCCAATATTTAAGGGTTAGCAATTGATTTGTGTTTGTATGAAAACTTGTCTTTAATTCACGCACTTAATAAAGTATGGAAGTCAAATCACATACCTCTTCGCACAAAAATCAAACTTTGCAATTCTAATGTGAAATCAGTATTATTATATTTACCGTTGCTTGCGAAGAACATTACGTATTTTCTGGCCTCAAATAATGATCTTTGGCAAAAAACACAACAAAATCCCATTACGACTGGCATACGAGTAAAGAAGATGAGCTGGCTGGGCCATACCTTCAGAAAAAGCCAAGATGACGTTACCAGAAGGGCCCTAGACTTCCATCCCCAGGGCAGCCGACGAAGAGGAAGACCTGCTAACACGTGGAGAGATAGAATCCGAACTCAGTACAGCCAGAATGACATGGAGGGAAGCAAAACGGCACGCTGAAGACAGAATTCAATGGAAATCATTTGTACTGGCCCTTTGTTCCAACTAGGAATCACAGGATTGTATATATATACGCATACTCTAGGGACATTTATTCGTTCCCCGCATAGATTAGGGACATTTGCTTACTTTGGGGACTGTCCGCAAAGCTTTCGCGCCTTTTCATACATCTAGCGTATAACATGAGGACAGTTGGTTCGATACACCGCATATTTCGCGGACAAGTTTGGCCGTGCCCCTAAAGTATGCGCTGTGCATACATATATATATTTATTTGCACACTAATTAAAAAAATAGTCTTAATGGCTACGGGAAATTTTGCTGTTATTACGGGAGCGTTGCGGTATTTTTTTGATAAATTTAATCAAACATGTCCTCTGAACTGTAGTATAATGAAATTAGTAAAAATAATTGTATTAAATTAAATTTTTAACTAATAAATAAACATTGCATGGTTTTTTGTTTAACAAAAAACAAATGATCTTGAACTTGAATAATCTTGCTCACATCATAATTTATGATAAAAGATCGAAAAATAAACTTTTGGTTTAAAAATTTTTTTTTTTTAAACTTAAAAGTAAAACATGTAAAATATATATTAAAAATTTCATTAAATCGACATATACTCACACAATATTTTTCCGTAAAGACTACTAAATGTACACATTAAATTAACTGAAAATCAGTTAAAACAGGACTACTAACTTTAAAACAATTATATTTTTTAGTTTATTTTCAACTGTTGAAAAATTAACTGACAAAATCTATAAAAACAATATATTCGAGGCAATACTTGTTTGTGATCACTAATCGGTTGTGACTTGGTAACGTTATGTTTGTAATATAAGAAGAGCGCAGGATACAATCTGACAATTATAATACACAAATAATAATACAATTTAAATGGAAAGTCACGTCTGTCAATAAAAAGGCAGAAACTACGAAGGCGGATAATAAGTCCCTGACTTTTTGAATGAAACACAGTTTGTTTTTTGCAAAAACAAAAGCTGTTTTTCAGCATAATCTACTTTTAGCTCAATGCAATAATTATTATTATTAGTCCAACGTTTCTCCAATTTTTGTATCCCTTCCAAAAAATATGATTTTTCGAGGTCCATAAAATGGGCATTTCATGGCCATATGGAGTAGTTTTTTTTTTAAATCCTCGTTAAATCGGTCCAATAAGTTGGAGTAATATTCACCGTTTATTGTTTTTCCCTTTTAAAGGTAATCGATTTGGATTATCCCGTGTTCATCCGAAAAAACTGTTCCCATCACCTTGTTGGCCACGATTACGTTTATAGTAACGTAAGCTTTCTCAAATCCAACTGATCATTTAAAATCGAAACCACACTGCCATATGAAATGCCTATGGCATCAACAACATTTTCGACATTTTCGGATGTATTGACCTCAATTGGCCGTCCAGAACGTTCAGCGTCATTTGTACTTGTGCGACCACTTTTTTACCATTAAAATCGATGGTGCAGAGTCCCCATATTATTTATCAAGCTTTTCCTTGGTTTGATTGACGGTTTGTTTCGCAAAAAATAATGTTTAATGAGCACTCGAAATTCACTTTTTTCTATTTTTAAAAAAATCCACGTGGTTGTATGTAAAAGGTTGCTGTTAAACCCAAAGCAAATGACGGAACTTGCTCAAAATTCAAAGGGGGTCCGATATATATTTTTTTTATCAAAAATTTAAAATAGTCCAACAACATTTTCTACATATTTTCTACATATTTGAAACTTATTTGTTGGCAAGTACTCCAGATTTCATTAAAAATTGGATAAAGGACAAAAAGGGACAAGATTAATAAAAAAAGCAAAACAAAGCAAAAAGTTGTGATTTCGATCGCTACTTATGTATCGCAGGAATTCTGTTCGATCATACTCTCGCTATCGAATGGCGTTATCTCGAATTAAAAAAATTAAATGCAAAATGCTCGATATCAAAAGCGGCGATTAGACAGACCCCTGCACCTAGTTAGAATTAACTTGTAGAAAATACATTTTCTCATCAACTGATTACGCTAAATCCAAATATAATCTCCAAAACAAATAACATTTTTTAAATATCGAGCAAACCGCAATTTTAAATTAAAACATATATTTTTTGAACCACCAATTCTAATTGTTTTGAAATTAAATATTTTTTTTTTTTAGTTTCAAAGCAATTAGAATTTTTTAAGGAAGTAAATTTCCATTAAAATGCCAATATTTCAAATATTTTTGAGAATTATGCACTCTAATTAATTTTTGTTTAAATTTACCCAATTTGTAGTATTAAACTATACTCCTACTATAAGTTGGGTAAATTTACGGTGTGTGTGTAATATTAAACATAAAGTTTGTAAGTATACATCAATGGGTGTTTAAAAAATGTTGCGAAACATACTAGTTTTTTGTAAATTTACACTGTATATGCTTAGAAATACACATATAAGATGGTAAAATTACATTTAAAGTGCCTATTTTTCATTTATTTGTTTGCAGTATTAAATCTAACATATAACATATAAAGCTGAAAAACACTTTGGTAATCAACGAATCGGTTTATTATCGATTTTTATATGCATTTTTTATGTATACAAAAATATTTCTTACAAAGTTATTAATAAGTAAAGAAATCTTAAGAAAATTAAAAATAAAATGTATTAATTGCAAAAACAAATATTCTTGTTAATGAATTGTGACGATATAAATAATTTGTTTTCACGAACATTAAAGATTCCTCACATGGGTTTGGGATGTTTATGATTATTTTCATGAAAAGAAAAAAGCAGGAAACTATTAAATACCATTGCAAAATATTAACATAATTTCATAGTTGACTTGTCTATAATTGTGGAAGTCTTCACTTCCGCAATTCGATTTAAATTTAAACTCAGGAATTTATTATAAACACCAAAAATAAAATTTTAACATCCAAACTGAAGTACAACCGACTTTCGCAATAAAATCCAATGTGACCGCTACACCATTTTTGCATCTTTCCAGAACTAACCGATATTTATTTATGCATATTAATAATTTATGATTTATATTTATTTATTTATTTATAAATTTGGGGTTTTTTTAATTATACTTTCGATTTTTTAATTTATTTTGAAATTGTTTTTATAATTTTCAGTTTTAATTTGACAATTCTTTAAAATGTTTCTTGACTATTTTTTTTTTTTTAGAAATTTACACACATTTAATGTTTTTTTACACATTTTGTTTCTCCAAATGTATATAAACATTGAAAACAGTGTATCGACACCGAATATACTAAATTTGTGTGTAATTCTGCAAACAAAAATGTGTATATTCGTGTTTCACACATTTTGTGTCTAGTTTTATGCATTTTGTTTAATATTACGTAGTAACAATTTAACAATTTAATGTTACATTCATTTAGAGTATGGGCTATTCTCAAAAATATTTATTGTTCAAATGTAAAAATTCATGATAATGGAAGTGGGTATCAAATGAAAGATTTTTTAAATACATATCTAACAAATTTAGTTTCACGCATATACATTGCCTGTAAGTATAGAGGTTTGAATTTGGAAAATTTAGAATTTTTACATTTAACTATCTAATAGTTTAAGCCCCGAATAATTTTGTTGGATTTAAGCCCCGAATAGTTTTGTTTAACCAGTTTTGTGAAGACATTACACAAGAAATGTTTTATTTTTTTGTTTCATAAACTCATTTTTTGGATATATTCCTTCTCAGTGATCCGCTACCCTTAAAAAAAATCAGACAAATTTCTTAAAAATATTACCTATTTGATATACAAATTTAATAAGTTCGATCTCTTTTATGATCCAAAACGATTAATTTTGTGTACATTTAAAAAATAATATCGATGTTTCGGTACTACCAATTCCGAATAAAATACCGATACCAAAACCGAAACAAAAAAATAAATCTTTATTAAACCCGTTCTTCAATTCTGTTGCCAACCTTGACTAAAGTAGTACTTACATAAATATTTGAGAAAATTTTAAAAATGATCTCCCCTAAAAGCCTGGACTGGATCTGAATTAACACATCATAGTAAAAAATTGCACAATTTAAAAAAAAAAACTTTATAAAACAATTTAATATTTTGTTGACAGTAAAAAAATTTTAACGAACTTTTACCCCGGTTTTACTGTACATAGTAATATTTTAGCCACAGAATTTATATATCCCGCTTTTTACCATAAATACTAAAATGGTTACAACAATATAAACTTTTAATACAAATACACACTCACGCAAAACCATCACAAACATCAACACTTTTTAAACCACACCAACCAAATGTTAAAAATATGCATGTACCTTGTGATCGAAAAGTATATGAAGAATTTTAGACACTTTGAGCCAAAATATTTTCAAAATTTTTTTTTTTTTGTATTACATGAATAACCTGTTGTATATGTGTTAGCCGATGCTTAAGCATGCTAAATCGATCAGCGTTAATCTTTTTGCTCTAACGCAGCAAAAATTATTGCGGTTTTAAGCTTAAACACGCAGAGAAAAAATATGGTTGCAATATGATTGTGGCCACAAAACTATGTTTCCTACAACCAAAAATGGTTATTTCAATTAAATTATTATTGTATCAAACATATTTCACTCATAGTATGGTATTGCTTTCATCATGTTCTGGTAAAAAATTTTCTTTTTCAGTTATCATATCATATTATAGTATTTATTATCATATTCCTCCTTCTTACTACAGCCATATTATAGTTGCGCCAACTATAAGATGATCAGTCTGTTTCTTTATGAGCGTCTTCGCTCTGTTAGTGCCATTCTTGTTTGAGGTTTTGTGAAAAGTTGTGAGAAGCAGTCAGCCCCAACAAATGTAATAATATTAAACAAAAAGACATTAAAAATAGACCAGCAACGCGGTGGTGTTAATTGTAATGGTGATTTGTTTTGTGGAAGAGGGAATAAGTTTGTAGTCTCAACGTGGTCTACCCACGAAGTCCATGCAAAAGTTGAATTGTCCGCACCCCTTAGACATAGTCATTGTTTATTATATGGATGTAAAAGTGTTACAAATTAAGTATAACGTGATTTATTTTTTAGTTGTTTGCAATTACGCAAAAAAATATTGTTAAAGAAAAAAGAACAATATAAAGAAATATGGAAGAAAAATTTAAACAAAATGCACGTGCTTTTAAGTCTGTAGTACGAAATAATCATAATATGTTTGCAATAATCACAATATGGTAATAAATGATGACGAAATTATTTTCCATGATAATAATATGCTAACTAGGACTATAATATTTTTATATGGCAAATATTATTATTGTGTGCAAACATGGTTTGATCATTATAAATGTATTGTGAAATTGTATTGTTAACAATATTTTTATGCGTGCTTTATGCTGTAATCCCATGTATTGCTTGTATAGCTGACAGAATATTTCACAAAGATTATTCTTCGGCACAAAGAAAATTTGATTACCTAAATTATTTTAAAACTAAGTTTATTTAAATGTGTAAATTATTAAGTAATTATACTATTAAAAAAACCTATATAACTTTTAAATTCAGCTTCGACAGAATTCTGTGAGGATACTGTAACGCTCATATTATGATAATTCATAAAAATTTCCGCAACCATAATATGATAATATTGGGATCTATTTGGAACCATAATATGGTAAACTAATTATCATATTATGATACAGAACACACGTGAGTATAGTTGCCATAACCTCATAACCATAGTCACATAGTTGTCGAAATCATAAATTCATAAATGTATGATGCTCTTCGAATAATATGTTTATTAAAACTACAGTTTTTACTTTTACATCGATTTATAGATTTTTACGTGAATCAAATAAAATACATTAAAATTACAGTTTTTGCTTTTGTATCAACTTATAGATATGATTGTATTAATCGCATTTCAAAAAATATATTACACCAACAAATAATATTAAAAATACACTCGAAAATTGTTTTTGTCATGTATAATAACTTAAAGGAAAACCGACACGGTTCACCTGAGTCGATTTAAATAAAATTTGAGCTTTATTACAATGTCATAGATGATTGTGTTTCTAGACTATTTTCCAAAGCAAACGAAAAATATTCGTGAGTTGAGTTGAGTTGAGCCTGACAACCCCCTTTGGAGGCGGCAAGGCTATCATCAATCATAGAGAAAATCGTTTCAAAATATGTTTGCTGTGTGTAGAAAAAAAAATAACACAATAAAATTGTTATTTAAACCATAATAAATTTTTAAATTTTGTTTGTGTCTCCAAAAAAGGGTAGTATTTTTTCTCATGTATTCTCTGTTATACCATATAATTGGTAAAATACTGAGTTTGGTTTCTGATAATTTTTAAATTTAAAGTGAAATAACACGCTCCCATTGCTTTTAAATATAAATATATATCATAGGGAAGGATATGTTATATGCTTTCCAGTGACACATAATTTGTCCCTAACAGAAAAGTAATTTTTAAGAAAGTTTAAACTTAAAAAACTCAAATTTTAAGCCTTGCCGCCTCCAAAGGAGGCGTGCCTGAAAAAAAATTTTCTATTCAGCTCACGTTTCGGAATCATTCACTAATTCTTTTATAAAATCGGTGAGGTGCCCCTAAACTAAGACAGGCCAAATTTGGAAAATTTTGATTGTCCGCGAAAAAAGCGCCATCTGTTAAAAACTCGACATATATTGATGCATACATGAGTACACATGATTTATACATGCCCATATGCATCCATACATGATTCATATGTGTTCATATATGTGCATATGAGGGACCATATGTGTTCATATATGTTCATATGAGGTATCATATATGTGCATTAACGAAAATTAAGGTAATATTTACATGTACATTCGTAATCATTAGGGTCATAATTTTTTTGTTGCAAAAAATTACAGGCCACCACTTTATGGACAATATTGCACTAATAATAAATATAGTTTTTTTAATCGATTCGAAACAAAAACCTTCCGCGCCCAAACCAATTTCTAAAAGCCGTTTGTATTTCAATGTTTGTAAATATTTAAAAAATTAAAACAAAAAGTTTATTTATCTAACTTTTATCATAAACTATGATGTGAGCATGATTATTCAAGTTCAAGACCATTTGTTTTTTGTTTAACAAAGATCGTGCAATGTTTATTTTTTAATTACTGAGAGGACCTTACATGTTTTATTTCGCGTCACCGAAAATCCTAAAAGTACCAATGTAGAAGTTTTCATACAAAAACAAATGGAGCTAAAAAAATTACGTGTCTCTATTTTTTATTATTACAACATATCCAAAGTTCATTAA
>JAEKOY010000692.1:0-21266 GCA_021234595.1 Delia radicum | reverse complement strand
TTTTTTTGTCACTAATTTCTTTCATTTTCTCTGATATGCATCGTTTAAGTGGTATTCCTACAACCAATTCAAAAAAATGCCCAATTCAGGACACTCTAATGGTTAGTGCAGTAGTATTAAAACAACAACAAAAAAACAAAACTTTCCATTACAATTATTTATGAAATTTCTTTATTTTTTCATGAATAACAAATAAATTGGCCTCAAAAATCCAAAAACTACCAATAAGAACAATAAAAAACCTTGACTATCATCAACGAGCATATAGGCTAAAGAGGATTCATAAAGCAAAATGTCTGCAAATTTACACTCTTAAATTTTATGCATACTCGGTGCCGTAAATTTCCTTCACGAAAGCGAAGGTGACGGAAAATGACAAAATATAAAAACTGTGTTTTTCTTTTTATTCTTAAATAAATCGACACAAATATGTATGTTTTGTAAACATTACTGTGTACTTAATTTATGAAAAAACTTGCGTAGTTTCGCTTTTAGTTTAACGAAAAAATAGCTTAAACTACACAAATCTGATATATTTTTATGTCTTCATCTGTGGCAAATCCTAGTTCATAAAATTCAGACTAAAAACTTCAGTTATGTTTACCACAAGTTTTAATGATCAATACCAACCAAGTTCTACAAGGTGGCGCAAAGTAATCCTCCTATCAGAAAATGCTATAAATTTTGCGATTGGCCCCTAATGTCCGTTCTGTTTTGACATTTGTGTAGTAAACACATGCGAAATTCACGTTAATAAACAATGTTACGCTACACTGCTCCAGAACGCGGAATATTGGTGACTTTTTATTTGACCAAAAATCGGGCGGTGACTTTGGCACAACGTGAATTTCGTCGCAGATTTCTTGGCCGATCCAACGCCTACTGGTGAAAAACTGCGACGTTTAGCCGCTCGCCTCGAAGAGACTGGCACAACACGAGATGCTGCCAGGCGTGGCAGACCCCGGAGTAGCCGTTCTGCAGAGAATATTGCTGCTGTAGCCGAGGATGTCATGGAAGCGCAGTCGACATCGACCAGACGACGTGCCACGCAAATGGGTATCAGTCGACGGTCTTTACAGCGAATTTTGGTACAAGATTTGAAGATGTTTCCGTACAAAGTCCAGACGGTGCATCAGCTGTTAGCTGCTGACCGCCAATCGCGTGTAACATACGCTCAATGGTGAGCGCTACAGAGCAATGATCAAACGAGTTCTTTTTGACGCAACTTGATGAATTGGGATTGGAAAACATGTGGTTCCAACAGGACGGTGCAACGGCACACACTGCACGTGCCACAACCGATATGCTGAAGGATGCATTTCCCGGGCGCCTAATCTCCCGTTTTGGCGATTTGCACTGGCCAGCAAGATCGCCTGATTTGACCGCTCCAGACTTCTTTTTGTGGGGCTTTTTGAAGTTGCGGGTTTATGTCAACAAGCCTCAGACTCTTGCAGCTCTTAAAGACAATATCCGTCAAGAATGTGAGGACCTATCGCCGGAAGTTTTGGCCAAAGTGATGGAAAAATGCCATAAAAAGGGCTCAAATGACAATCAACTGTGGCAGCGGCCATGTACATGACATCATATTCTCGACTTGATGTAAAAAAATTAAAATACCAAATAAAAATAATCCACAAGAAGAATCAAAGTTATTATTTTTTTTTAAAATTACAGCCAAAAAACATCGGAAGGTTATTTTGCGCTTTTCTAGAAAATAACGATTTAAATGATGCATGCTAAAATGTACTTTTATATTTTCTCAGTAGTTACCCAGTCTGCAAAGTTTTGAGGGCAGCTCTTTAATTCGAACTCTTTCGATCATTCATCTTAACAAAGAATTTTTAAAACTCTAGCACACATATTTTCTTCGAAAATTTTATTGAAATTCGATCAAATCTAAGTTTAATATTAAATAATTAATTAATAATCATATAATTACAAATTCTATACTATTACCCTAACCGAGCACAAGCTACTATGGCCTTCGGCACGTTGTAGCGAAAATAGACGAGTGCCTCTGGTGGCAATCGAACCCACGACCCCCGCAATGATAAGCCAACACGCTACCAACTAGCATGCCGGGGCGCACTAAATTTTTGAATTTCTGAATATTTTGTTTTGCATTCAAAAATTTCACTCTTAGTAGTTTATTTTGATTGTTTTAAGCATTAAAAAAGAAAAGAAATTAAAGAAAAAAAACTTGTAAAGTAGGTTCGAACCGCAATCATTAAAAAGGCGGAACTTTTCGATAGCAGACCTTGTAGACATCTATACCAAAACCCATATTAAAATTGTTTATACTTAATTTGAATTTAAACTTTTTTTTTTTAAATTGTTGTCATATTTATTTATAGAACAAAGTAAAATTCAAATAAACAAATGTACCAGCAACTTTTACAAAAACTACTGCCTATAATTGTTGAAATAAATCAGTTCACCGACTTTTGCTTTTTGTTTCAAAATGTAAAAATAACTGTTATTTTATGCTCCTGATTTTATAAGTGAAAATATGATATCAAAGCTGAAATACAAATTTTTAGTGTTTGTTGGGTAATGTGAAATTATAAAAGATTCAAACAAAATAAATAGAAATTGAACTTAAAAAAAAAATTATAATTTAGTTTCTGATACGTTATGTATCTGTGTGATTTGACTCAAATGGTAAGGCGATGGACTTGTAGCCAAAAGGTTGTTGATTCGAATCGAGTCTGGTGTTGCAACAAAATAAAAATTGCTTTAAAGTTTGAATGAAGAAACGTAAATTACAAGAAAAATAAAATTAAAAAACATTGTGATAAAAACAAATCAAATATTTTAATTTTCGGTATTATTTAGAAGCCGATTGTTCTTGTCTGAACATGTTCTGATGGCAACTCTATTACGGAGATATTTTCTGACGGTGCTGCCATATCTGCATGCTGAATATTGTCACCCAGATGGCGCTGGTGCCATTAGATGCATTGCTTTTGTTTCGTTCATCCTAAATTTAACGAATATTTTTCTTTTTTTTGTTCTATAAGACTTTTTCTAAAAGCCTTTGACGAGTTAAAAGTCTAATTTTTTCCTCCTTGTGAATTGTAAACCTAAATTGAAGTACGGTGTAAAATAAAAGGAAAGTATTTTATACTTCACCATACCCTTAGAAAAACAACAACCAACCGTGTGTTATTATTTCTTGGTGGATTTTTCAAGCTTTCCCTTGGTTTTTTTTTTTTTTTTTTTTTTTTTTTTAAAGAGAAGCAACACTCAGGAAATTCTTCCTTTTAATTAATGTGTTGCTTTCTTTGGAAACTGTATATATAGTAAAGAGATGAAAGGTGGTAAAAGATGAAGGGCTTGAAACATGGCAACACTGTAATTGCGCGAGATGATAAGTCTTAGAACAGTTGTTGTTTTACTTCGGTGGGGTTAATTGCGCAGCGATACATATAAGTGATAGAAAACTCATACATATAATTTTCTAAATTGATGTTGTGTGTAACAGTCCAAAGCGCTAACCATTACACCACAACGCCCACGACTGGAATTTTACTGAAAAATTAAGCGTTTTTTAATAACTTGGATTTAGTATGTCCAAATTTAGTTTACATAGTGCTCAATAGGTTGTACTAGCATCCACTTATTAAGAAGAATGAAGAATTACCATTTAAATCCCAGATAGAAATTAAGTATTTAAAAAGGTTACATTTTTTTTTCTAAACGTATTTAAAAAGAAAAAAGAAATTTAAGAAACACATTTATTTTTTTAGTTTTACAATATTTTTGTTTCTCTTTGAACTTTCATTTGTAATTTTTTCTATCATTAAATTCAAAGGGTGTTTCATATATTAATATTTTTTTGCTATGTGCAAACCCAGATAAATTAATCAAACTTTGGTGTGGGATTTGATAAATTCAAATTTTGTATGAAAATTTTAAATCCAGCCGATTAAAAAAAAACGCTTGTTATTATTTTTCGATACGATTTCGACACATTTTGCATACTGAGAAATCCATACAAAATTAATTTCAACAAAAAAGTTATAAAAATTGTATTTCAGATTGAGGTTCCTGAACATTTTGGTACACAATATATGTGTTTTTTCGCTGAAATTAATTAAGTGGAATAAAAATGAACATCATGTGCTAAAATTTTGCAAATTCGATTAAGGTATTTTAAAATATTCACAAAAAAATTAATACGAGTGAAGTTTTCATTTAAAATTGCAAGGATGTAGGACATCCTTCACCCCAATCGCAATTAATTGATATGAATTTAAAAGCTGAAAGTCCACACTTTAAAACCATATTAAAAGTTATTCGCAGTTTATTCAAGTACCCAGCAAAAATAATGCCAAGTAGTTCAAAAGAAACAACATTTTCATTACCCACAAAGAGGCTACTACTACTGATTTTTCTAATCTAATGCTGGACTTTTAGGTCAGTTCCTAAACTTAGCATATAATGTCATTATATACAAGGCTAACTAGTAGAAATGTCACGAATGTTAGGTTAAAATTCGGTATTTGACATACTCGAATGGAACCGGGAGTTTGTGTCTTTTAACAACTATTTTTTTTTTATCTAGATGTCGCTTTGAATTAGTATTTTCTGACCTTTAAATTTGAAAAACAATGATTACAAAATATCAGACTTAACAATAGTTTTCTTCCTTTTCAGTTGAACGAAAAACTATTATTTCGCTTTGTCTTTAAAGCTGGAAAGCTGTTTAAAAGTTTTTTTAATTATAACCGTTTAAGCACTCCTACAAATCCTTATTATCACTCGGTAAACCAGATGTGACTTTGCATCACACCTTAACCACTAATTAAAAATAACAAATTAAGTCCTATGAAAAAGGACACCCAAAAATACAATCGTTCATAACCTTACACATAGTACTTTTAATAAAGTAAAGTTTGAGGAATTTGCACCACCTCCGTCCTATGATAACCCCATGTTAAAATCATGCGTGTTTCACCCCAATTTGCACTACATTTGAATCCGTATATGTGATGATTTTACTACATCTTTTTCCACTCTTTTTTCGCTGGGTAACTATAAATATGAATTAATTAGAAATTTTAAAGAAAAACAATTTTTTTTGTAAACGTAAAATTTGCGAATATTTCAAAAACCGGTGCTTATATTAATATTTGTTATTCACATTCGTGATCTGCATCCTAAAATCGATCAGTATTGAAATTGTCAACCGTAGCAATAAAATAGCACTGGCAAACCACTGGCATTTTTGTAAAACACACCGTGTTAAAAATTATCAAAGGTACAACTAATATTGTAGTACCCTTAGGGAACTTCTGCTTTAAAAATATAAAAATAGTTATTTGGATTGTAATACATTTTTTTTATTTTTAATGTAAATGTCAGCCATTTGTGGAAAAAATATAATTTATTAATAATCTTGTAGTTCATTTAAAAAAACAAACCTGTTTTATGATTTTACATTAATTTTTTATTATTTAAAAAAATAATTGTTTGTTTATTTTTTACTAACATATGTGTTTAATTTTTATTGCAATTGTTGTTCATTTTTTGAACATTAAAAAACAAATGACAATGTTAGTTGAAATATAAGTCGTTCCTTTCTTTAAGTGTTGTTTTTAACTACATTTGAGTTGGTTCATTTTACTACAATTGTGGTTCATTTTTGGACCACTAAAAAACAAATGACAATGTTAGTTGAATTTACTGAAATGTAAGTCGTAATTTCTTTAACTGAAATTTCATTTGTTTTTAACTACATTTGAGTTGGTTCATTTTTACTACAATTGTGGTTCATTTTTGGACCACTAAAAAACAAATGACAATGTTAGTTGAATTTACTGAAATGTAAGTCGTAATTTCTTTAAGTGAAATTTCATTTGTTTTTAACTACATTTGCTGTGGTCTTTACCTACATAGTATACTAAGTGTATGAAAACACTATTTTCATTGCAAAGCATGTGTTTTACCAGTACCACCTGCAAAATTCTTTGCCAATATTGTTTTTAGCAATATTGTTTTAATAATATATATAATAAAAGCATTTTTTAATATTTTATTAAATTTCACAAATTTAAATATGATGTATGATACTAAGGCCGAAATGTAGTGTTGCCTTTTAAATGTATTTTATTATACATATTTCTCAAAATTAGTTAAATTTAAGCTATTTTAAAAGCACAACATTTTTAAATTACCAACGTTATGCCAACAATGGCAAGTTTGTCCAAACCAACGGTTGGCCACTGTCATCAATCGTGTAACAAGACAAGTCTATCAAGATTGTTAATCCCACGTTCTGACAACGCATAAAAAACCGTCGCCGACGCTTTGCCAACGCTGTGCCGCTTGTATTTTTCTGCCTGGGTAGTTTTTTGTTTGTAAACACGATTTCATTAACATTTTATTTTTTCAATTTCCTTTATCGACTCTCATTTATCGTTGAATTATGTCAGATTATTTTATCTTCTCAAGGGAATTTCTGCAAGAAAACTAAAAATATTCAAACAGTCCTAATGAAAACCCCCTGCTTTCACTGCGAAAAAAGAAAAACCAAAAACAAACACTTTTATAATAACACAAAAAAAAAAAAAAACACAATGCGTGCCAAAAAACAAATATTCATTTTTAACGTTTTTGATTTTCATACAGGAAACACAAAAAAAAAAAAAAAAAAAAAATCGAACATGAAAATCTACATTCCTACAAAAATTATAATAAAAACTTCATATTTAACACACCATAAAAAACCATAGGAGTCCGTAGCACACATTGTTGCCAAAGTTAGAGTAAGAGTAAGAGATAAAGATAAATATAACGAAAATTCGTGATTCTTAACACACAATGTCACGCAATGTATCACTGGTTCAATTTAAATAATAATGAAATAAAATACATGAATTTAAGAAACGTTTATTTATTCAGATCAACACTGTAACACCGTTTACTAATACGCAGGGCAAGTTTTAAATGGTATAACAAAAGATTAAATTGGAAAAATGGCAAAAGCAGCTGCAAAATTGCAAAGCATCACAGTGTAAATTTAAATGTATTATACCACCGCTAGATGGCGGAATTAGGCCCTTTTAATGAAAATCATTACTGGGAAACCAACCTATCTTCCTATCAAGTTTTGTCAATAAATAGTCACGATGTCTATGCTTTGTAAAAAATGCGTTAATATACACATGCGCGAATGCAGGGGGTGAGGGGAAAGAGAACATACCCGACAAAAAGAAGGAGGAAGAAAGGAAAGGGAAAATAGGGAAGGAAAAAAAAAGAAGATGAAAAAGGAAAAATAATAAAATATGGAATGAATGTCAACATGTATGTAAGTGCATTAGAGCGCCATTTTCTTTTGCTACTTTTGATTTTTATCAATTATTGTTGTGATTATTATAGAACTATTTAGGTCTAAAAATAGAAATAAAGTCTTCGATTTTGAACATTTTTTAAACTTCTTTATTTTGGCATGCCAAAAAGTTTTTGAAATTGATCTAACGGGTTTTCGAGATATTGCGACTTCATTTTTAGTAAAAATTTAATTTTTTTACTCCATTCTACATATTTTTCAAAAATTATCCTAAATAAAAACACTAATTGTTTATAAATGTAAGAGAAGATGAAAAAAATCTTGCGGGATCAGCGCTAGTGACAGTGCGGCACTGAAGGTGGTGAATTAGTAGAATGAGGCTGAAGATGACCTAGTCGCTCAGGTCGAAAGTGCTGTACTCCCTCTAGGTCTAATCTCCACATTTATTAACAATTAGTGTTTTCTTTTTGTAATAGTAATTATTGTAATTAGTTATTATTTAATTATGATCTCAAACCTGACAATTCAAAAAGAAATGCAATTTTAAAAGATCAATAATACATACAAAATTCTCAATTATCCTAAATTTTTATGTTTTTGCACTAGAAAAGTAGACAAAACTACTTTTCTTTTAGTATAGCATTGTGAATTTGCCTATAAATATCTCGGAAAAACAGAAAATTTATATAGTAAAATTGAAGGGATTTTTGTAAAAACTTGATAAGCCACATTTTATTTTTAGTTTGTTTTTTCCTTTAAAAAGTTCAAAAATGCAAAAATATGATTATTCCGGACGTTTATACTCTAGGTACTTGCAGTAGGTGTTTAAGCCAGACTTCTGTCAAATATTAATCCATGGATATCTAGAAAACAGCGAAAATCCCTAATATATATATATATATATATGGATTATCAAGTTTTTACAATAAGTTCTTCAATTTTTATGCTTTTCAATTTTAAAAAAGGAATAGAACTTTGAAATGGAATAAAACAAATATGATTTTTTAAAATTACATGAAATTTTCTATATTCCAAATATAATCTTCTGGCATTATAATTTAAATATGACTTCTGGCATATGACCGCCACGGCTGGCTCGGACGTAGTCTAATCTGGAGGCCCAATTTTCAATGACTTTTTCCAACATTTGTGGCCGTTTTGGTCAATCGTTTCGGGCTTATCGACGTAGACTAGCGACTTTACATATTCCTACATATCTCCACGATCTTGGAGGACAATTCACGGTTCCGAAACGTGAAACTATGCGGTTACCAAACGTTTCCTTCAATAAATCAATTGTGGCACGAGCTGTGTGACATGTTGCGGCCGTCTTGTTGAAACCACAGCTCCTGCACATCATGGCTGTTCAATTATAAACGAAAAAGTCAGTAATAATGACACTATAGCAGTCACCATTGACGTATAGACTGATTGGGGTCTTCTTCTACGCTACGCTCTACATCAGCAATGACTTCTTCTGTACGCACTGTACGGCGTCTCTGCACTTAGGAAATTATGTTGGTAAAGACGACTGCAATTGTAGTCAAAAACAAATGAAATTTCATTTAAAAAAAGGACGACTTACATTTCATTAAATTCAACTAACATTGTCATTTGTTTTTTAATGTTCAAAAAATGACTAACATTGTAGTAAAAATGAACCACATGGTAGTAAAAAATAAACCAAAAAATTTTTTTTTTATTTTTTAAATAACAAAAAACAACTGTAAAAAATGAATGTAAAATCATAAAACAGTCATTTGATGTGAGTTGTTTTTTAAATGAACTACAATGTTAGTTAAAAATTTATTTGTTCTACAAATGACTTACATTTATATTAAAAATAATTAAACTTTATTACAACCCAAACAACTACATATTTTTAAAGCAGAAGTTCCCTGAGTGTGGTTATGCATATTATCATTTCGATTAAACGTGGTGCGAAAACGTTCCATAGTTAATCGAATTAATTGCTCTGATGGATGATTATGTTGACCGTAAAATGGACCTAGTGCGCGATACGTATTTCGAACAGAACCATACTTTTCAAATTAAATTTGCACAATTTGGAAGCGTTGTTCAGGCGTCGGTCTATCCATGTTGAATTGCTAAACCAAACTAAACATAAATCACTTGACAGCTGACAAAATTGCCGCCAGTTAAAAAAGTTTTGCCAACTTAAAGTTATATACCTGTATAAAAAACACCCCTTACATGGGTAATTTTAATGAAAATATTTCAGAAATAATACAAACGTCAACTTTGTGAACTTTTTTTTTTTTGAAAATTTTAGATTTAAAACTTATTTATAATGAATGTGTTATTTGACCCCCGTATCACAAAAGGGTTAATTAAAAAAAGTTGTGAAAACATTGAGGACACTTGCAATATCAAGTTAAACAATATTTGGCCAACCTTTGGAAAATCTATCGCTTTAAGTCAATTATAGTTCAACATACTGAATTTCAAAATATTTGAACTTTAACCTAAAATGTGCACGACTTATAGTTATCCAATTTGGCTTAAATTTTCACCATGTTAGTTTTAGAACAAGTGGCAAAATAATCCTTTCGGGTTTGAACAAAAATCCAAAGTTGATTTTTCATTGCCTACCTATTGTATTACCTTACAAAAAATACATTTTTGTTTTCAAAAATTTAAATAAATCAGGTAGAGAGCTTATTATTGTTATTTTGCTTTTCTTTATTTTCACTTTTTGTTGTTGTTGTTGTTGCGAATGTTAACCTAACAAAGGACCTCTTTTCTTTGCAAGTGGGCGTTGTGGTGTAATGGTTAGCGCGTTGGACTTTTACACAGAAGGTGCCGGGTTCGATCCCCGGTGCCGGCAACATCAAATTAATATGTATGAGTTTTTTCTATCCCTCATACGTATCGCAATGTCCACCTTCGGTGTTCCCATAGCAATTAACCCCACCGAAGTAAAATAATGAATCAGGGCTATGAACCAAAAAGCTTCAATAAGTTCGCCAACTCTCCATCAGGTGGCGAGCAACAACTGTTCTAAAGACTTATCATCTCGCGCAATTACAGTGTTGCCATGTCTGAAGCCCTTCATCTTTCCCCACCTTTCATCTCTATACTATCCCTTTCCAAAGAAAGCAACACACTAAATATAGGAAGTATTTCCTGAGTGTTGCCTCTCTTTATAAAAAAAAAAAAAATAAATGAAGCTCCTTGTAAACGAACGCAACGACGCATTGTTTGCGTGTTTCTGTCTAATGTACATTTGAACAAAAAAGAAAAAAGTCTCCTTGAGTTTTGAATGATTTATTTATACTTAAATCTCCAGCTATTGTCAACCAGTAAAAAAAAAGATACTTACTTGCTGATATTTGTTGCAGTAGTTAAAGCTGTTGGCGAAATTAATACAAAGTTATGGTAATGCACTATGGGAAGAGTAAACTTTTCTTTTTCTTAAAATATATTATAAGTTATATATTTAATGATATTTAGAATGAAATTTTTATATCCACTTGTTACTTACAATTCCATTCCATAGTAGTGTTGACAGAAATGAGGGTGTTAAATTCACTATATCTAAAATTATTTTCCTATTTGTATTATTCCCCTATGTATCGTTTTCTTTATCATTTTTCCTGCACAATTTATAATTTGAAACTTAAGTTAATTATTCATGTTCGCTGTCATTTTCATGATTTTCTTTTTCGCGTTCTTTATTTTCTTGTTGCTAAATTAAAAAGTGACTGAGAAAATGTAAGCAAATCTGTCATAACAAACCAAACCCGGAGTTCTTAAGTAAAATGCCAACATAAACATTACTACTACTACTACCACTACATACATAAAATAAAATAGTATTTGTGACATTTCTTAAATTCAAAATAAAAAATGCTTTTAAAAAGATAAACAAACTTGTTTTTTTGTGTTATTTTTTGAAGATTGAATGTCGATTAGGATGTCCGTTTAAAAACGATTTGTGGATTTACGTTCATTCCAACCACCAGTTTTAGAGCAAATGTTTCCAAATGAACGAATACGATTTCTTCTGATTTTCTATAAAACGTTAATGAATTTCGGCCGAAAAGTACTCATTTTTGCCAATTCAAAATATCGACAAATTTGAATTTTTATTTATTTTATTCATTTGATATCCCAATAAAAAAGTTTCTATATACTCATATATGGCAATATATTACGATGTATGTACTTAGTCTATGCGTAATATATCATCTTATATCATTGTATCGTATGTTATATATTAGCATATCTTGTATATCTGATCATATGAAATATATATAGACCTATATATGACCTGATATTCTACCATATATGATAATATATAAGTGTATATTGTACAATTAATCAAAAATATTTCAATCACCTTAATATATAATTATATATATCAACACATATCTTATATATAAAATTCTCGTGTCACAATGTTCGTTCCCGTACTCCTCCGAAACGGCTTGACCGATTCTCATGAAATTTTATGTTCATATTGAGTAGGTCTGAGAATCGGCCAACATCTAAAAATAGGCGTGATCGGACCAGTGGGCAAGTCAGCTACCATACAAAGTAAATATTTAATATCATATGTCTACAGTTCTATAATAGCCAGAGTCTTAGAAATTTGTGCACATTGATTATTTGTTAATGTTAATAGTCATGGGAAAAATGGGCGTGATCGGACCAGTGGGCGTGTCAGCTCCCATACAAAGTAAATATTTAATATCATATATCTACAGTACTATAATAGCCATAGTCTTAGAAATTTGTGCACATTGATTATATTATGAATAGTCATGGGAAAATTGGCCGGGATCATACCAGTGGGCGTGGCAGCTCCCATACAAAGTGATTATTTAACTCATATACAAAATTAATATTAATATTAAATATCTAGTGTTCTATATTAGCTAATTTTGTACGAGTCCATCAATTACAAATATTAGTAGTCGAACTGAAAATGGGCGCAATGGGATAAATGGGCGTGGTACCAAAAGCAAAAAACAAATAAGCATTAAAATTGTAATGTAATGACTTAAGGTTCCCTATAGCCCAATTCTATATTTTAATAGCTGTGTGGGGGTCAGCTTATAAATAGGCGTTCAAAAGAACTGCCAAAATATTTGAGTCTTCAAAAAAGTAAAAACACAGTGACTTGTGTAGTTTTGGAACTCTAAAATTGAAGTCTGTTTTATTTACAAATTTACATGTCTTATATACTATTCTTACAATCTAACTTATTGTCTAGTATTGAGTGATTTTAGGAATCACTCAATTTATTTTTATTCTTAATTACTTTTATTCATTGTTTTCTTATCGTCAACATACGGTCATCAGATATTTGAGTGCAAGTAAAAGAATGCGGTCATAGGTGTCGCTAGACTGTTACTTGATGCCACTTGTATGGTATTCACTCTACAGTATTTGAGACGGTATGTTGAGAAATCAATATTAGTGGTTGGTATGCAGTGTACGCTTAAGGAGTACACTACACCCTTACCCTTAAGAGAAAAATTATAAAAGTATTTAATTTTTTAATTTTTCTATATTTTTGGTTAACTTATGAATAATTTTATAATGTATATTAATGTATTATATATATATATTTGTTTTTAATATTAATTCTTATATAACTTTGTTTCTATTAATGATAAGTTTTTATTATTCACTAGTTCTTAATGCTATATAGGGTTTTAATTGATTATTATGTATTTCTTTTTCTTTTCCATTGTAATCTATTATTGTATTTACACCATTATTCCTAATTATTTTGTAAGGTCCTTTATATGGACTTTGGTTCTTTTTCCTATTTCCTACTTTGACTAAAACTAAGTCTCCTATCTTTAAATTTAATTTATTGTTGTATCTATTTTCTAATATTCTTTTCTCTTTTGTTCTAATTGTTAATTCTTTAGCTCTGTTTAAAGAATATTGTAATTTACGTTTTAGCTCTATGGCATAATCATCGTAATTATATATTTTAGTTTCTTTTGTGTCATATATTTCAGATGGCAAACATGGTAGTCTTCCATATACAAGTTCAAATGGCGTGTAGCCAGTGTCTATATGGGGTGCCGTGTTGTAGGCAAAAGTAAAATATGGAATCCATTTATCCCATTCGTAATCAGTTGCTGATGTTAGCAAGAATTCATTTAAGACTCTATGATTTCTTTCTAATGACCCAATTGTCTCATGGTGGTAAGGTGTCGAAAAGGTCTGTTTAATTTCAAGTAGTGAACATATATTATGTAAAAGTTCGTTTGCAAATTCTGTACCGTTGTCTGATTTCAGTACTTTGCATTTACCAAATTTTAGAATTAGGTGTTCAACTATTGTTTTTGCGGTTGTTAGTGCATCTTTCGTCGCCATGGGGTGTGCAATAACGAATTTTGTTAGTTCGCATTGTATGGTCAAAATATATCTGTATTCATTCGAAATTCGAAGAGGTCCTACTGTGTCAATTGATACTATTTCAAAACTGTTACTTGGAGTGTTTGTCAATGTAAGTGGTTCCTTAATGTGTTTAGTTTGCTTGTTCTTGTTGCATTTGTCACAATATTTTACAAATTGCTTTACCATCTTATTCATGTTTTTCCAGATGTAGCGTTGTTTTAGTTTTATAATTGTCTTTCTTATTCCTAAGTGCCCTGCATGTGTGGCATTGTGGAATTCGTCGATTAGTTTGTATTTTAGAATATCTTCTGTGATTCTTTTGGGCTTATTATATATTAATATTTTTAGTTGAGGATCCTTGTTATTTATGTTTATCTTTGCATATGCTTCTATCAATTCTTTTTTACTGTAATTTTTAAATATTTTATCTTCACTTGCAAGTGCTAATTCTTTTATATTCTCTTTATTCATTTTGATATCAGTTTCTTCAGTATCGAATCTAGTTTCGCTGAATTTTCACCGTATCTTGCTAGCTTTGTATTATTTATAATTTGGGTACGTAATTTCTTCTTAGTCAAAACTGGTTTTGATGAATTATCGTTACGACCTATGTGCACAATATTGTTTTCAATAAATATATCTTTCTCATTTATTTCTTCAATTGTATTAAATTGCAGTTTCTTCATATTTTTTATGTCATTAACGGATATGCATTCCCATATTTGAAGTTGATCAGACTTCTGAGAATCACATTTTTCCATGTCGTTCTTTCCTATATGTCTTTTATTCTTGTTTTCCTCCTCATTTTCTTTATTTTTTATTATGTTTTCCTCATTGCGCTTTTTATTGTTCATTGCCCTTGTTATAACTAATGTTCTTTTTTCTTTGTCGACGTTTTCTAACGGTATCATCTGTTTTAGTATGTCTGAGTTTTGAGTAACTACCTATTGCTGTCCTTACACCTGAGGTCAATTTGTCGTGGTAGACATATTGCAAGAAATCTGGTTTTGCTGCGTCAGTCAGAGTCTTTTCGATGAGTTCTGCTGTTATTAGGAAACTTTCTAGTTCTTCATAATTTCCAGCAAAAATTGGGAGTGCCTTAGAAGTTAATTCTAAACTAAATGCTGCCATTTTGGTGTCTAAACTTTTAGTATTTGGTATTAAATATTCTTTGATTTTTCTATAAATTGTATTAAATTCTAACTTTAATGCTACTATCTCTTTTTCTTCTCTTTCTTCACTTTGAGCTGTCAGAAATTCTTTTCTTATATTGTCTATAGATTCTAACTTTACTTGTACAGTTTTTTTTTCTGAGTATGTCCTTCCTGGACTTTTCTTTAAATTTGCTAGTATGTCTTTTAATTCTGTTAGATATTCTTCCATTTATACTTCTGTTATTATAATTTTTGGTTTGTTTAAATATATATTTTTTAAAATTTATATACTAGGTATAAGATCAAAGTAATCGGTAATAAGGATATTATTTTTTTTTTGAAAGCATTTCAAATATATATTTTTATAAAATTGTTAATTTCTTTTTAATAAGGTAAATATAACTTTTATGATATAAGCTATTACTATTAGGATTAGCATAATGGTCATAGTTATTTCAAAAATATTTGGATTTTCATTATCCTTTGGTTTTATACTGGAATTTATATATCTTATGATTTCTTTGTTATCTTCGTTGTTATCATTTTTACCGACTTCGTATCCCGCAAAAACTAAAGGGATAGTTTGTAGAATATTCTTCCATTTATACTTCTGTTATTATAATTTTTGGTTTGTTTAAATATATATTTTTTAAAAATTTATATACTAGGTATAAGATCAAAGTAATCAGTAATAAGGATATTTTTTGGAAAGCATTTAAAATATATATTTTTATAAAATTGTTAATTTCAAAAGATTTTTTTATATATTTTTCTTAACAAAAATATGAAGAGTAGAAATTAAGATGATGAAAATAATATTCATATTAAAAATTTTTTGTAATTGATTTCTTAATTTATTTATTAAAGCACTTTAAAGGCAATATATATAAATTTTTTTTTTTTTTTTTTAGCAAGATTAAGTAGTATTTTGTTTTAGATTTCTACATATTTAGTTTATAAATTAATTGAGGATTTATCCCTTTGAGAACCAAGCTGAATGCAAAAAGTTCTTAATTTTTTTTAAGTTTAAGGTAAAATAATTTAAAAATTAATTCACTTTCTTTATAGTCTAATAAAAGTTCTTTACTGAAACATTCCGAATTTATTTGGTGTTCTGTGATCCCCATATTTGCTTCCATTTTAATTGCAAATGATCTTGGATTAAAGTAATTGTTGTTGTTTTTAATTATTTAATTAAATAAAGAGGCCAAAATATCTTCATTATTATAGTTATTGCTAGAACCGGTTGAGGATGGAGTATTTAAATCGGGCTGAGGATCTAAATAAGATAAAATTTCCAAAGGATCAACATCCGAAAGGAGATTCAAATCATTGGCGGCATCTGTGCTATTCATATTAGAAGGATCAAACTATTTAATTCAGCATTTAAATCATCCTCATTGAGATTCACCAAAGGTTTTGGTTTGGCAGGATCGCCATGTAATGTAATGACTTAAGGTTCCCTATAGCCCAATTCTATATTTTAATAGCTGTGTGGGGGTCAGCTTATAAATAGGCGTTCAAAAGAACTGCCAAAATATTTGAGTCTTCAAAAAAGTAAAAACACAGTGACTTGTGTAGTTTTGGAACTCTAAAATTGAAGTCTGTTTTATTTACAAATTTACATGTCTTATATACTATTCTTACAATCTAACTTATTGTCTAGTATTGAGTGATTTTAGGAATCACTCAATTTATTTTATTCTTAATTACTTTTATTCATTGTTTTCTTATCGTCAACATACGGTCATCAGATATTTGAGTGCAAGTAAAAGAATGCGGTCATAGGTGTCGCTAGACTGTTACTTGATGCCACTTGTATGGTATTCACTCTACAGTATTTGAGACGGTATGTTGAGAAATCAATATTAGTGGTTGGTATGCAGTGTACGCTTAAGGAGTACACTAAAAAATAAATCATCACATTCAAGACTTTTTGCAAGGTTATTTAATAATTTCTTTTTTTTTTGGAAAGCCGTTGTCATGTTTTTCAAAACGAGATATCAAACTCTTAAATGGGTTATGTAGTTCCGAAGATAGAATTTACGGTTGTGATAAGAGCTGACAAGACACCGGCTGGTGAGCATGAGCGGCGCTTCAATGCACCGGTGATAGGTTACGTCGCAGTTGTTATGGCAGTTGTTTTCAGCTATTCATTTTATATACTTCAGCAAATAAAGGCGATAGAAGGACAAAGAGGCGTTGGGCTTCCCATGAAATTACAAATTTTAAAATGATTTACTAATGTGAATTTATTTTTTTAATTATTTATTTGCGTAAAAAAATTTCTTGATTTCAGAATTAATTATAATTAAAATTTGAAGGCAAAACAACGTTTGCCGGGTCAGCTAGTCATTATATATAATAAAATTTAACGAAAAAAATTTATCGCTTTTTATTTTTTTAGCACGGCTTATAATTAGAATATAAATTGGTTTCAAAATTGAATGCAAAAAAATTAAAACTACGGTTTTTTGATTTGTCATGATTATTAATATTTTTTTAATGAAGTGCTAAAAAACGACGTTATAATTATTAGATTTTAAGCAGTTAAAATAACGCAGTTAAAATATAACAAAATTTTATTTGTAAAAATTTTGAAATAAATCCTTTGATATTAGAAGACACGTGCGTGCCGGCTCTGTGCAATAACTCCCAGGTGAAAAAAGTCCCGAAAAAAAAAATTAAATAAGTAACAAAAATTTTTCATACAAATTTGGGAGTAATTTCAATGAAATAATACCCAGTTCTTTGGCAGTTATTTAATTTTTTTAGAAGTTATTTCATTTCTGTTATTAGGTGTTATTTCATAATGCAGTAATTCCGAAATGAAATAAGTCCCAACAGAACATAGCGTGGGACTTATTTCATTTTATTTTCTTGTTCGGTGTTATTTCATTTGCTGTGGGAGTTATTTTATTTTTAGTAGGAGTCATTTCATTTTCAAAAATTCATTATTTTTTAATATTATTAATATTCTAAACGGTTCCTATAACGGGATCTTTCAAAATATTTTGATGATATTCTTAAATTGACCTAACTTAATCTGTTCTTTAACAAATTTTGAAGGCGTAACGTTTTATTCCCCAAAGTCATATTGCCCAAGAAAAAAACGACATAGCACCCAAAAAATTATATGTAAATTGTTGTTGTAAAATTTTTCTTGTTTTTGGGCAATGCGACATTGATTTGGACGAAATAACATTTTTTGTTGGGCGCTATGACGGTTTTTGGTTGGGCCAAAATAAATTTGGGCACTATGACGGTAAAAAAAAGAAGTTATTGCCCAAAATCATAATTTTTTTTTTTTTTAAATGTCATAAGACCTTAAATGTCAAGGCTGATTCATGAAATCAAACAAAAGAGTTTTTAGGAAACTTAAAAAAATTTGTTTTAATTTTATTTTTTTGTATCGCACGCAGAAAAAACTTTATTTCGCGGAGCCGCGTTCTACGGAGGAAAAAAAACCCTAAGAGCGACCGAATGCCGCCACACAGAAAAACTTGTTTTTACAAATCCAATGTCGAATCCGTTGAAATCTTATTTTTAAGACAATAAGTAATATAATTTGACCAGTCATAGCTTTATCATTTAAACAGCTAATTGATTGTTTTTTATCTTAAATAAAAGAGTAGAGCATTGGCCTTCTGTTTATTTAACGTTTAGACACTAATATATACGTAAAATTTTTAATAAAATAGACTTTTAAAAAAATAATCAGTAAAAAACAATAAATCTTGGTGTGGGTTGGTATTTTGGGACATAAAAAGTTATGACAAATAAATGTTACTTGATGTCTTAAAAATATAAGATTTCAACGGATTCGACATCTCATTTGAAAAACAAGTTCTTCTGGGTGGCGGTCTTCGTCCGCTCTTAGGGGGTTTTTTCCTCCGTAGAACGCGGCAGGCGGCTTCGAGAAATAAAGTTTTTTCTGCGTGAGACACAAAAGACATTATGTCTTATGACATTTCAAAAAAAAAATAAATTATGATTTTGGACAATAACTTCTTTTTTTTTAACGCTCCAAAAAAAAAAAGTTTTTTCAAATAAAATGCCATAGCACAAAAAAAAAGTTTTGGATTTTGTCATTGATTTGGTCGTTATAACATATTAACATCCACAATTTTGGGGGATATGCGGACATTTGGGCAATATGTCATTTTGGTTTTTTGGCAATACGACTTTGGGGAATATAACGGTACTCCCCTACTTCATTTGTGTTGCATGGACTATTTTTGGGAGTTATTTAATTTTTATTCTTTGGAAATTATTTCATGATGAAATAACAACCAAAACCTAGGATTTGTTTCATTTTTGTTTTGGAAATTATTTAATTTTTTTAGAATTTTTTTCACTTTTTCGAGACGGGACTTATTTAATTTCTTTAGAATTTATTTCATTGGAAGCTTTTGCACTGGGACTTTTTGCACCTGGGACTTATTGCATAGAGCCGTGTGTGCCACTATTAGAATTGCAGTTCAAAACTTTTCATATCGGTATTGAGATAGGCGTGGCAGGCAACTACCGTTATAATGAAAAGGAAGTGTTTGCTAACCATTATTTTAAGCCAACGAACATATAGACTTAAGAAGAACAAACGTATTCAAAATCTGTTAAATTTTATATGTCAACTGGTTTTAAAAGAAATAGTTTTTTTAGAGGTTTTTTAATGAATATTTTTTGGTACATACTAAAACGGTTTTATGTTAATTATACAAAACTTAGGCAAATAATAGATTAGACAACACAAATTATCTTTAAAATTTAATTAAAATTGCTTAAAATTAATTAATTAAAAGTACCACTCTCTAAAACCAGTTCAGGTTTTTAGAAGAGAGCGTTATAAACGGCTTGCTTAAACAAATGAAAACATGCGTAATGGATTCTAAATTTTCAATTTTAAAAATGAAATAGTTGCTTATTTCCACTTTAGGCGATGTACTTTCTACCACTGATCCTGTTTTGTGGTTAACAAAATAGTTGTTTTGAACAATCTGAAATTTTTTTTTTTTAGTAGATAAAATTGTATCAAATTATATATAATTTGATGATATATGTAAGACCCATTTTTCGGATCAAACTATATGAGATAAGATCGCTTGAGATACCATGAGATTAGCTTATCTATCGGAGTTTTTTCGTCAGGATACTCAAAATTATGAAGATATGGAATTCTGACTTCATCGGATATCATTAACCCTCTTTAGCCTGTAATAAAAAAAAAAAACAACGATTTTTTTAATTTAATTTTTAAAGTTTTTTTAACCTTCAAATGCTCAACAACGTCGATTTTAGAGAAAATGTGTTTTTATGGTGTGATATTCTAAATTAACAAAAACTGCGTACTATGATTTTTAAAATATTTTTTTTTTACGTTTTTTATAACAGAAAAAGCTAAAATTTCAAAATTATGAATTACGAGTTACGAGTTACACAAAATGAAGCGACTTAGGTACAAAACAAAAAATATTTCATTTCAAAGCTTACATTTACCTGTAAATACCTATGTATTTCATTTAAACTTTCTACAATTATTTTTTGCCTTTTTTCCGATATCATACACATTTTTTAGTTTTTAATTAATTTCGCACACTTAATTTTTTTTTCTTTCATAATAAATAAAAGGCGCAATTCTAAATATTTTTAAATAATATATTTTTTAAAGAGCGCTTGGGTTTTCTTAGCACCCTAGTGAAGTGTTCATTTTAATTAAGCTCAAAATAAAGCCATACACACAGAGAAATAAAGTGCCAACCGAATTAAAAAGTGTATATTAATAGTAAACTAATAGTAACATTTTATAAATTCAGTTAGTACAACGATATTTATATTCGCTTTCTTAAAATTGTTGGTGTTGCAACTAAAATTCTGTTGAATTAATCGAACTTTATTGTGAAAACTAAGAAAAAGTTGTCCCAACTGTCTTAAATTCGTAATAACCGAATTTGAGTCTCGTAGTAACCGAACTTCAGTTGGCAAATAGCTAAATTTTTTTCTGTGTGTAGGCATTTTTTCAATGAGTAGTTAAGGGTTAAAATGACAAGTTTAGACAAGCCGATTGTTATTTTTATAATATAATGGTTGTAATTAACTCATTATTGACACAGTGTTTCTTTTTCGACCCCGTAATTATAAACAATTCTCTATTTTTGACTTTTTTTGGATGAGACCAGTTAATTTGATTGAACCAGTTAATTTAAAAATCAAATAACTTTTCTTGTATTTTTAATAAAGATTTATTCTCAAAATTATACAAAATTTAAATTTTGAAAATATCTTCAACCGTCTAGGATTTATTTTCTGTTAAAGTTTCAACTTTGGTTGCTAATATTTCCACTAGGGGGCGCTTTAAGGCAAAACAACATACAAAAAATTCTTAATGAAGAAGCATGATTCTACATATCCGCAACGATAAAAAATTATAATTCGTG
>JAEKOY010000691.1:0-21281 GCA_021234595.1 Delia radicum | reverse complement strand
TTTATTTTGTAAATAAGATCCCGATTAAAACAAACTGATATGGTGCTTTATATAATTTTATCTTATTTAATATAGCCCCATAATTAATTATATTAAAATGGCCCGATTAAATTGTATCAAATTCATAGCTGTTAAATAATGATTACTAATCGTAATAATTAGTAATTAGATTATTTTTTTTTGAAAGGTTAAATAATGATTATATTAAGATTATATTTCAGATTCGCACGATTACTAACTAATTGATTACTATTACAGATAATTCAAAAATAATCAAGATTAATAAAAATTACGCGAAAAAAATCAAAAAAATAAAAAGTAATCAAAAAATAATTCGACTACTTTCAAAGATTACTTTTGATTGTTTTTAATTATTTTTTAAATTTTTCTACATGAAATTCTACCAGTATTTAATGGTAGTTGGTCATTGAGGAATCACTACCGGCCCTAAAAAAAAGTCTGTATGAATTCACGAAAAATAATTTTCAAAGAAGAATTTTACACAGAAGTAGAAAAAGTTAGTTTTAAAATTTTAATGAAAGCATACCATGTATTATTTAATTTTTATGTTAGATCCGATAAGACACTTGGCTAAGTGTGTTCATCGAGTGATAAGAGGAAGCGGTGAATTGACTTCCAATTTCATCAACCATTTGCAAGTCAAGCATTGAATTTTTGAAAACATACAAAAATTACAAAACAGATAGCCTTTTAGCGGTAACACGCAATCTGAGTTCGATGTTCACTTGTGACATGCCATGATTGATTGTTCATTGCACCTTTTCATTCTGAAAAAGAAATCCTTTATAGATCTTTTTCAAATACAAGCATGAAGGTGATGTGCAGGCAAACAGCGGGTAAGAAATTGGAAACAAAATATACCATCATGATAAAAAATGTAAAGAAAACATGGTTTGTTCTAAATATTTTTGTACCACAGAAGATGTGTTTGGTCTCGAAATCACAGCAGCTTCTTTGGATATACGTGTCATTGGCCTACAGACATTTTCGAACGTAAATCGTCAGCTTGAAAAAAAATGAGTCCAAAAATAAATTTTCAAAACATGTTTAAAATCATTACTTTATATTTAAAAAATGATAAAAATAAGTATTTATGTGAAACGCATTATTTTTTTTTTTTGTTAAAATAATTAAAAAAATAAATTGTTATTAGTAAATCCTTATTGTTGTGTGTTAAAGTAATGCAGAGAGTAAGCTGGTGTCATTACTGTAGTAGAGAAAATTAATGACATGTCAGTTTCTACAATCGGATACACCAAATACATTTAAACATCAATATATTTGCGATTTAAAGTATTTATTATAATTTCCTACAAAGAAGTGACCCTAAACCCAACTAATATTGTGATTTGAAAATAATCCCCGATTTTTTTTAAATTCTAATATAAGTCAAAAAAATGTGAGAATTTTTTTTTTTATTTTGTGGTGGTGTACATATATTTTGAATTGTGAATAATTGAGATCTCTAAACTGATGTATGTTTTATTTAATCTCACCAGAAACTGTAATTTTCATATTTTGAATCTATTTAAAACTTAAATGATTAACGATAATGGATTAAGCATGCTTAATATCGGCTAACAAAAAAAATTAATATTTTACCTCATAGTGTCGAAAGGTTTGAAGTTCCCCTTTTATATATATTCTCCGAAAATAATACAATTCAATACAAAAATTCCCACACTACAAACATAGAAATATAAAATCCATAAAAAACTATTTCAAATCAGTAACAGAAATAGCTTTGACCATATTTGGCACAGCTAAGTCCTTCAAAGACATACGACCCAAAGAGACCAATTCATAAAATGCCGAATCAAACCAATGATAATATACCCCGAAGCATAAAAATTAAAGTGCGGAATGCAAAGGTTCACGAAATACAGAATGTAAAGGTAAAAGCTGATAAAAATGCAATATCTTGTAAAACAAATATCGGTAGAGTAACGAAATAAAGGACGTGAGAAACGTTTTGTTGGACTGCACAAACGTTCCAAAAAACATAGGCACTGGATAGGCATAAGACGTGTTAAGACGTTGAGCTGCTCGAAAAAATAATCGTTGGTAACAATATGAAATAAATTTTTATAATCGAGGGATTGCCATATACATACCATCATACATGCATCATACAATTCTCGGTTCGTTAGTAATTTAACGGTTGATTTATCTAAATCATCAAAACTTTTTATAACAGCCCAGGTAGAAAAATACAATCTTTAAACGTTTAAAAGATTTTTCATGATGGTACAAGCGTTTTCAGAACATACCAAATTACAAATTAAAGCGTTTGGAGAATGTGCAAAATGATAACCACATTTACGGTCTGAGGATGGTATTTTATAACGTTCTCAAAACATTGCAAAACCAAATTTTTGAATGCTTTTTCAATCGTTAAGTAAGTATTTGCAGAAAAATTTGGCTTACAGTTATTAAGCGTTATGAAAACGACCCAAAGATAAACGCTTTGAGGGTTGTAATTTGAACATCTCGCTCGAAGACAAATTTTAAAGATCTTTATGAATTGTTCATAAATACCAATTTACAGTTTAACGTTCTCTAAGCGTTTAAAAAAGCTACAATTAAAGTACTTTGTCATTGTTTTCAACACAAATATCAGAATAATAATTTTAAACAATTTTATATATTTACATTTTGAAAAATAATATTTTTATTGAATTTAATTAAAATATATTTAAAGTAACAAATATAAATTAATAAGCTATAACATTTTACAAAATGATGGTATGAATGTTTGAGGAATATTAACATTTTTAAATTCAAATATTTTAAACTTTTTTTTTTTGTATAGTATTCATATAAATGGAAATATTTCAATTTTAAATATTAGCATTTTGCTGCGAAACGCCGGCTCGTGCCTTTATTAAATGTTGCAAAGGACACACCGGATTTTATTCTTGCGAAAGATGCACTGTTCACGGAGAAACTGTTAACAACACTCGTGTATTTAAAGAAATTAATTGCGAAGAAAGAACTTTGCGATCATTTAGGGGGAAAAAATCCGGGTCATCATTAACTAAAGAAAACAGTCCGCTTCTAGATCTAGTAAACTTTGATTTAGTAAACTCGTAGTCCTTGATGAAATGCATATGTTGCATATTGGCGTTAGCAAATATTGCTACAAAATTTAATTTGCAAAAAATCACATTCATTTGTTTCTCAAGAAAGTGTTGCGGTTTTACATCAAAATTTTTTAAACATTTCTTCCAATGACGTAACATCAGAGTTCCAAAGGAAACATTTGATATAATAGATATAAGAAATTGGAAAGCTACCCAATTCAGATTTTTTTTATTATATGGTGGAGGAGCTCTTGTTTTAAAAAATGTTTTAAGTTCTGATCAGTACAGACATTTCTTACTTTTATATACATCTTGCAGAATTTTGTCGCTTCTACCACATTAGCGACGTTAAAAACTGATTATGTAAAACGTATTTTAAGGAATTTGTTGAACTTATGCCACATTTTTATGGACCAAATTCGCAAACAATGAACATCCATAATCTTATTCATATTACGGATGACGTAGCTAATATTGGGGCTCCTATATCTCACTTTTCGGCTTTCGATTTGAAAACAGTAGTTTAGGCTTTATAAAATCAATTGTAAAATCACCGAAAAAATCATATTGCACAAATTCAAAGAAAATTGCACATTTTTCACAACAAAAACGTACAAAACAATATCCCGTTGGTTTATCCATTTTTAAAAAACACAAAATATGCTTTTGGAACCATTTTTAGAATCCTCAAAATCAAAAGTATTGTTTTCCTTTGTAAATATTGAAGGTTTCAAATTCACTACATCTCACTACATCTCCATTACTTAGTAATGGAAATATTCTAGTAATTAATGAAATTTTTAGCATTAACAATAATGAAAAACACAAATATGATGATATATTTTTTAAAAGGCAAAACTTATAATGAAATAAATGATGTATATCAGTATCCACTCTCATCAAAAGAAATAGGTTTGTATAATGTTAAAAATTTAAATGAAAATTATACTGAAGTTAGTATGCATTTAGTAGAAGTGAAGTGTATACTTACAAAGTCTACAATGAAACAATTGGCTATAACGCTATTACATAAATAATAATGAAACATGTAAATATGATTAAAATAATATAAATAAAGTAACAAACATGTAATTTTAAATAGTTTAACTAGCGTTTTATTAAGTTTGAAAAAGTCCTCTAAAATATTGCTTATCTGTCCTCAAAATATAGTGCTTTATAAAGATATACAAGGACTATACACTTTATAGAGTCGCTACATATGGGCTGGCCATATTGAGTGATTTATTGAACTCGGTTCATGAAGAGAAAAGCATATAAAAAAAATTGCATAAGAAACCGAGTTCGCATATAGATAGACCCCCCTTATGACAGTGTTGTTTTTAATCAGTAAAATATTTTGTAAAAAAAAAAGTATTTCTAAACGCTTTAACGCAATGGTTTTACATTGGTTTTATATTATAAACCGTTGTAATTTTGTACGATAAGAACTTCTAAAGTACTTTTTACAAACGTTGGAAAAACGCTTTGAACCAATGTTTTTACAGTGTTTTTATTTCACAAATATTTGTAAGTTTTGTATAAAAAGTATTCCTAAAATACTTTGTCCGAACGTTCGAATAGCAATCCAAAATAATGTTTTTTAAATGCTTTTTTCGTATATTTGCAATTATCGCTTTGGAAACGCTTTTATTTAGTACCATCAAAAACAAACGTTTTGAAAACTCTTCGTTTTTTGTATCATCCCAAATTTCCACCTGGGAGGTATCGTTGGAGGACTAGTCATATACGAACCTAAAAAACGCCATATAATGTAACAACCAATAGACCGGTAAGGATAGCAAAAAGAAAACATACGCTACAAAATAATCAAAATATTGCTTATTACATGCGAAAACCTTGACCCAAGACAGCTCTAAATGCTTTATCATTGAGTAACAATCGACCCAGTAGAAACGATAAAGAGGACCTAAAACTCTCTTTAACATTACAAGTAATAGAATGGTAAAACATGCATAAAGCATAATAAGAATCATGATAAAAATAGGATTCATAACAGCCAAAAATATTTCGGCTGAAGATAGTTCAGCTTCTCCTGGCAACATAACACAATAACTACCAATTTCATGGGGGATACGAATATTCGGACCAATCTGTATCATTCATTCGACCTACTAGAGATGCCGCTAAATCTATGGTATGATTACGCGTTATAATTTAAAATATGTGAATAAAAGATAAATTTAGCTTCTTTAACTTCAAAGCAAATGCCAAAGAAGCGTTAATGCTTTAGCGAATTATTTAACAAAATATGCCATATAACCAGACATTTGTTGTTGGCCATTTTTATCATATATACCATAGATATGGGTTCAATTTCATCAGGTATGGTGCGCAAAGTATAACCTTTAACTCACTCAATTGATTTGGAAATAAATTAGTTTTACCCCTAATCCATCGTTGTTTTATCATTTGATATTTGGGAATTTGAATATGAATAATATTCTAAATTATTGTGATGGAATTCATAAGATATTACTATAACATTTAACATTTGTTCCATATCACAATATTTTAAAATGTCTGCAACATTTTTTAAATTTTCTCGATTATGGTGGCTAGAAAAATGTATACGAAATATAACACGATTTTGACGTAAGTACCATAGATTTTTGCTAAGAGCTGATAATAACTGATTTTGTATAATCTGTTGCTGGTATGATGACTCGAATGGTGTTGAGTCCAATGGTGGTATACAAATTATTGTTAAAAATTCACTGTGGAATTCGTTATGAAGTATATAGTCATGTTGTTGGGATTGCAATAATAATACGGGTATTAGAATATTTTGCCGCTGTTGCTGTTGTTGTCGCTGTTCAAATTCCATATAATGTTTAAGATTTATGCAATATTCTCTTTGGTTTCTAGTGTTATTTGACCAATTTGTTAATATAACAATTGTTTGTAAATGTTGCTCTTGACTTATATAATTCAAAAATTGTACAAATGCTTCATCAACAATAGTGTTGTTGTCACTGTTAGTTGTTGTTGGTGGTAATAATTTTAAGTTTATACTTGTTGCAGTTGCCCCAGCCACTGTTGTTGCTTTAGCATTTGCTCCAATTATTATGAAAAGTGTAAAATTTAACATGTTACACATAAGTTGTATTAGCCCCAATTGAAGGACATTGCCTTGTGGAGACATTTTTAAATTTAAAAATTTTTTTTCAACAAAAAAAATATTGATAGTTTCTGCTTTTTTAGAGTTTTTTTAGACTTTTTACGTAATTTCCGATATTTTTATTTGATGAGTATATATTTAAAACACTTTTATTGAACTAATTAATTTTTAAGAAACAACTTTTTTTTAGTTTGTTACATTACATTGCACGTTGGGGCAAAATCAGGCATTAACCGTTAAATTTTGATGTAAATCAACCAACATTTTCTGAGCGCTTAGAAATTTTGACTCACAAAAGACTCTTAAATATAATAATTTTTAGAGCGTTCAAATTTCTGAGTCATAAATTAAATATAATTGACTGTAATTTATGAACATGTCTAAAAATTTTTGAAAATTTTTTCAACACTCCTAAATGATACAAAATTAAATCATAATAAACTATTAAATGGCTCAAACAACTCTGAGATTTGCAATAATGCTCGTGTAGACACCTAACTATTATGAGTCATAAAAGAACGCTCAAAAGGAGGATTCATTTACCAAAAAAAACACACTCATACACAGACAGAATTCTTAGACGAACGTTATAATCCACCAATTTTGTTTTATGTATTGAAAACAGCTACAAACATCTTCCATGGTTTATTTTTTTGTATGTCTTATAACAGTTGTACTTTTTACTATCATTTTCCTAGTCACTACCACAACTTGACATGCCGCGACATCTAATTCATTCTGCGCATATCTTTCAATCCGGTTGTCGTCCACACTATTAATGTGCTTATCAGCAGAATTTTGTTTAGCAAAATAAGTTAGCAAAAACATTAGTATAATATTAGTAAAACATTAGTTCAAATAGTTAAGTGCTTGAATAAGTATAACTAAAATCTTAGCTGACAACGTAATTTTAGCATAAAATTGCAATAATGCTCGCATTTAGGTGTCTATTATGAGGCATAGAAGAATGCTCAAAAGGAGGCTTCATTTGTAAAGAAAAACGCACTCACACACAGAGAGAATTTCATACACTCAAATCAGGTATACTATTTTTTAGCAAAATTTTTTTGATTAAAATCCTGTTTTCAGCTAAAATTTTTGTTATACTTTTTCAGCACTTAACTGTTTTATACTAATGCTTTACTAATATACTAATGTTCTTACTCATTAATTTTGCCTAAAAAAAATTGTGCTGATAAGCACATTAATAGTGTGGACGACAACCAGATTGAAGATATACGCCGAATGAAGTAGATTGTCGCGGCATGTCAAGATGTAGTAGAGAAGAGGAAAATGATACTAAAAAGTACAAAACAATGGAAGTTTTTGTATCTCTTTTTCATACATAAAACAAAATTGAGGATTTAAAACAACTTAAATTTTGCATTGTCACCGGCTTGTGAAAATAATTGTCTATTAATTAAATAAAAGACAAAATAATATATTTATTTATTTAACTTTTATATTATATATAACTTATAGATTAATAATAGTGTGGTCAAATTGCAAACAAACATATACAGAAATGTAGACAGAGTAAAGCGAAAGACAAATACACCACATCTTAGGTAGATTTTTATGGTTCCTTTTTCTTATTGCAAAAAAGGGTTGTTTTTTCGTTTGCTTTGTTTTTGTTTATTTTTTTCGTTTCGTTTCTATTAATTATCTTCGGCAGAAGCGTCCTTTAAATGATAGCATCATTAGACAACCATTGATGTAAGTACTGAAAGAAAATTTTTGTTATGTTATAGGTATATATTTATTTCTATATATTTTCAGATATTAAATTAATTCATGTCGTCAATGTGGGAAAATTAAATTTGTTATATTTCGTTATTATTGTAAATTATTTTTAAAAAAATAACAAAAATATGTTTTATTGATTTTCAGCAAATATATATTAACTAAATTTACAATTTTTTCTACAAATTTTTTGCGTTTTTTTTAGTCTACTAAAATTCACCCAAAAAATTTATTAATTTTTAGCAAGGCTTTTTTATTTCTAATCTACTAAGTGTTAGCAAAACTTTTGCTGAATCTACAAATTTTTGTTTATAAAAATCAGCTCGCTGATTTTCAGCAAAAGATTTTGCTGACATTAGCAACCTTTTTGCAAGCACCCCTCCTGACTAAAATTTTGCTGACTCAGCAAAATTTTTTGCTGACTTTACAACTTTTTTTTTTGAGTGCAGGCGTGCGTTAATGACATTGTTTCACCTAAACTGATGAAGGTTTATTCACAATGTGAATGAAAAATTTCTTAAACAATATGCAAAAGCTTCATCGACTTAATGAAACTATTTTAATAAAACTTTTCATTAGTCGTATGAAATTTTTAATAAAAAAATTACATTTTTCCTTTAATTTTATGAAAAACCCTGCATTCAATGAAAAGTTACAATGGACGAGTTCCACTTCATAGATTAATTCAGAAATTCATTGATGTCATTCAGAGAATTATCTCAGTGCATGGCCTATGATTTCAGAGGATTTCCAGGTTGTTTTATTATTTTTTTCGGAGTACAATTGAGGGCTTATTGTAAAACTTGAGAAACAACATTTATTGTTTTATGGATTTACGCTGTTCTAGGCATCCATTAATTAATAATTTTGATTAATATTTGATAGAAGTCTTGCTTCACAACACTTTTACAAGTACCTAGAATATAAATGACCAGCAAAGTCATATTTTATGAATATTTTTAACCCTTAAAAGGAAAAAAAAGCAAAACTTAACACATAATGTGGCTTATCAAGTTTTTACAATAAGCCCTTCAACTGTACTTTAATGCTATTCTTGCGGTACAATCTCAATTTATCATCGCAACCTAAGCTTAACAATCATCGATTTATTTACAAATGATTTTAATTTATAAAAATACATACCCAGCGAGAAATAGTGCTTACCTTGAAGCAGTTCTGGAAGGCATTATTAAATAACCGAGCGCTTCCGAAATAATTCCAGAAGGCATCATTTTTATTCGCAATGTCCCACTCGGTATGTCTCTTTTATCAGTCTTCGTGTGCTCTAAGTCGAAGGGTATTTTAGAGACACAGAAATTTTACTCGAAAACTGTCGCATCCACGAAAAATCCAAAAACTTTATTTGTTTATACCTTTTTCAGCACTCAAAAAAATTGATTCACGTGAAGGCATTATGCTTTTCTTAATGTGTATTAAATGGATTAATCCAGAAAAAATATGTGCCACTAATTTAAAATTTTTAAAATCGTAAGATTTTTGCAATAAGATTTTTTAAATGTGCCCACAAATTATTCCAAACTTTGGGGTCAACTTGGGAAGCTATGCTGCCATATAACATTTTTGAAAAATCGCAAATATATAGTATAAGCCGCTATATGCAAATACTTTTTTTTTAGTCAAAATATTTCCTATTAATTGCCTCTTTTAAAGAACTACACTAAGCAATATTATGAAGGTAAAGACAACAGAATTTTTAGTCAAAAACCAATGAAATTTCATTAGAAGAAAGGATAACTAACATTTCATTAAATTCAACTAACGTTTGTCATTTGTTTGTACTATTCAAAAAATTACTAATAATTGTAGTAAAAACTAATCATATAACAAGAATAACAATCATTTTTTAAAATGACTGTAAAATCATAAAACAGTCATTTGATGTGGTTTGTTTTTTAAATAAACTTCAAGGTTAGTAAAATTTGTTCTACAAATGACTGACATTTACATTAAAAATAAAGAAACTGTATTACAACTCAAACAACTACAAATTTTTAAAGCAGAAGTTTCCGGAGTGAATGGAATACATCTAAAATTAAGGGCTTATATATTCTTTGTAGATCCGGGGCTACAATTTTATTTTCGTGATGATAATCGAATAAATTTAAAATACTCACCTTAGCTTTTTGCTTCTACTACAGCATCTTTACTATCTCACTAAATTCATTGAAATTTTCTCTATTTAAAAAATAATATTTTGCTCTACAAATGCACATCATGAAAATAATTTTTAAAAATTTCAAATTCTTGTTCTTTTAATAAAACGATTACATACTTACTTTTTGTTAAAATGCTTAATATTTGTCAAAAATTTAATACTTCTTTACTCATGTTTTTTGGTTTTAAAGATTTAACAAATTTTTTAACAAAATTATATAATTTTCTTTGCTCTTTTACAGATTTTTAACAGCTCTTTAACAGCCACTTTAATTGTATTTCTTGAATATTGTAAAGATGCATGTTGAGGAATCAGAATATCCATATTCATCTAAATAAATGGCCATCACGATTGGCAAATTTTTTAAGATGTTGTATTAAAAATAAAATGCTCTATTTCCAGCTAAATTTGTTTTACGAAACAAAATAAAGAATTGACAGCGGATTTTATTACGATTATGGATAGAGAATAAAATTACGTAAAGCTAAGATACATTTCATTTGTATTCAATTATTTTTAAATTTTTTATAGCAGAAATATAAAGAAATGACAATTACCGCTGATTTTGGCGATTATTAAGGATATAAAATAAATTACTTTTAAAATTGGGCTATGAAGAATCGATCTGAAATTTATTCAGTTATTTTTAAAATTTTATTTTTTTTTTCAAATTCATGTAAAACTGTGGGCTGTAGTCAAATTTGCACAAAAAAGCTCACACCTATCTGAATCGTTCCTAAATGTTTACCAAAATCGGTGAGGTGCCACACTACACTAAAGACAGACCAAATTTTGAAATTTTGATTAGCCGCGAAAAGAAAAGCGCCACCTATAGTTTTTTTCGTTTTCGTTAGGAAAATAGTTGTTAGATCATCTAGAAACAGAAATGCTTTCAGAATAGAGCAACACTCAAATTTTATTTGAATCGGCTCAGGTGTGCCGTGGGCTATTAACATCGCTTTTGGAGCGACCCATAAATTACATTAGAGAACGCAAAAAGGGAAAAGGAAAACTTATTCAAATCGTAAAGTCAATAAAACTCTTTTCGAAATTTTCAAATAACAAATTATTGTTTAAAAGTAAAACGAAAACAATAAAAAATTTTTCAACTATTGAAAAGTTATTTACCTTATATATCACCATTCAGCGAAGATATTCATGCTGATCAATTGAAATAATTTGATTAAATTCATAATCCCGTGCCCACTGTACACAACCAATATAATTCAATGCATTCATTAAAAAAAACACTTCTCATCTGCTTAATGATATGACGGCGCAAATATAAATATTTTTTAAGTGGAATAATTAAACAATTACAACATTATATTGTTGTAATAGAAGAACTAAATTTATTAACCGAGTGTAGAAACTGTAATGACAAAATTTTTTTTTAATAGACCAGTAATGACACCAGCTTACTATCTGCACTATTTAAATACAAATTATAATGACTGACTAATACCTGGTTAATTTTCTTAATGTTTCAATACAAAAAATAATACGTTCAACATAAATATTTTATTTCGTTATTATTTAAATATAGAGTAATGATCTGAAAATTTTCTTAAAATCAATTTTTAAACTCTTCATTATTTCACCACTAGTAAGGACATATATAAGCACATAGTTTTGATTTTTCTTAAACTGGAAAGTAATAGTATTTTGTGCAAGCAAGTCAATTATATTGTTTTCTTAAAATTACATACTTTTTACTAATGTCGCATGTATGTAAAGTGTTTGACATTTTTTAAGTATGTATAGTAAAATATGGGGAATAACAAGAAATTTATTTATTTTATTTATTTATTTATTATTAATTATATAATACAATTAAAATAATTAATTTAAAGGACTAAGAGTACTAGCTGCTGTGGCTTTCGACTCAAATGGTGTAAAATACTTAACGCTAAATTAGATTTTCTAGTCTGTTTTCTGTTATAAATTTACAAATTAGTTTTAAGTTGATTTCATTGACATTTATTAAGAGATCAGATGGTTTTGAGATCCAAATAAATTTCTTCTGGATGTGTGGAGTGAGGTGCATTCATCAAGTACATGGGAAATACTGAGGATTGAATTGCAGGTGGTACACATCGGTTGGACAGATTTTTCTAAAATATGCTTATGGGAGAATTTGCAATGGCCGATTCTAAGGCGAACTATAAGATTGCTATATCTTCTGGAAAATGTTTTTGGATAGGTGGGTTTTATCCCTAACGGATTCATATTTTTGTAGGAGTGCTGATATTCAGACCATATTCTATTATTTATTTTAAAGCAGTAATCTGAAATGTTATTGTAAAGGTCCCGAGGTTCTGTAGTTGAATATTTTACTGGTGGCCTACGTTGAGCTTCCGCGGCCTGCGATATCGGCGTATTCATTTCCTTGAATTCCTACATGGGAGGGTACCCACATTATCTTGATTTTGTTTTGATTTTTTATACAGATGTTTCTTATTTGGTTTATTAAAGGTGAATCATAAAGTGAATTTTGTATAGCTTCTACTGACGAACGGCTGTCTGTGCATATAATATAGTTGAGTTTATCTTTCAAGGCGAATTCTACAGCGGCTAATAACGCGGAGGCTTCAGCTGTAAATATGGAGCAAAAATTTCTGTAAAACCAGCACATATAAGGGTGCCATCGAGTTTGACTGCAGCAAAAGTGGTAGACTCATTAGTTTTGGACCCATCAGTGAAGATGAAATTCCAGTTGTACCGGCATAGTAATCCATAATGTTGAGAAAGATTTGTTGAAAAGCTAATGGAGAAGTAGATGATTTGGGTAGCTTACTCATAGATAGGATAAAAGACGAATCTTTTAATTCCCAGGGAGGCTCAGATGATTGTTTAATGTTTATTGGCCGCAGGTGTTATACCGAGGTTTTGTGCAAAGTTTATACATTTAAAGATTGTTGATTCGAGTCTAATCTTTCTTTTTTGAGTTATCGCTTTTGAAAGTTCCTGGAATAAGATTTTATTTCTGCAGATAAATAATTTTGGGATTAATTTGATTGTCAACTTTAAAGTACGATTTTCGATAGATGGCATTCCAGCTTCAGCTAAGATGTTTTTAATAGGGCTAGTGGGAAAAGCTCCAATGGAAGGACGGATTGCTGCGTGATATGGACCATGTATTAATTTAATGTTGGATGGAGCGCACCAACCATAGATGGGAAGGGCCGTAGTCAATTTTGGTAAGCAGTATGGATCGAGTTATGTTTACCATTGTCGTAATATGTATCATACATTTTTTGGATGTAAGAAATTTGATTATGTTAAGTCTAGATATTAAGTTTTTTCTGAGCTGCGAACAGTGTTCCTTAAACGTGAAACTTTTATCAAAAATTACACCCAATATACGTAGGTGATCAACTCTTTTTATTTTCATATCTTGTACTCGATATCAAGCATGTTGCAGTTGTGTTTTCTACAGATGTGCAAAAGATTACATTTTTCAATTGATAGTTTTTGCTCCTGAGGTAAGGCACCAGTTCTCAATGTCGGCTAAAATTTTTGAAAATATTTCTTTGACTTTGTTGTTGTCGCGTTTTAGTAAATACAACTGCATCATCGGCATATATGGCATGTTCGATGTGTTTTTGCGCGGAAATTATTTTGCTGAATTGGTTAAAAGCGATAATAAACAGTACAACTGATAACGGGGATCCTTGAGGGATCCCGTTATGCATAGGAAAGGTATTGGATGGTGGCCATTGACCCTAACTTTAAACTTTCTATTGCTTAAGAAGCTTTTGATTAATAGATATATCTTTTTTCCGATTTTCCACTCAGATAATTGTTCTAGTATAACGTGTATATCAATACGATCAAATGCTCTTTCGAAGTCAGTAGCGAGAACGCTAATGTGATTTTTGCTGGATAATGCTTTCGAAATATAATGCTGGAGATAGAGAAGGACATCATCAGTACCTTGTTTTTTCATGAATGCCACTTGGTTGGGTGTAATAAAGTTATTGGTTTTAAGGAACCACATTAGACGCCGGAGCTATGATTTTTTCTAGAGTTTTGCTAAGGCAGGATAAGAGAGAGATGGGCCTGTACCCATCGACAGAAGAGGAATCTTTATTTGGTTTAGGGATTGGTAAGACTACTGCAGTTTTCCATGCTTGTGGATATATGCTGGTTGTGAGTATGTTGTTATATAGTTTAAGAATAAATTGTTTTGTTGACGTGTTTTAAATTTTTTAACATAGGGTATGATATGCGGTCCTCCCCTGGAGTTTTACCTTTGGAATGGTGTAGGGAATCTTCTAATTCGGTTATATTGATCGGATTTTCAATTTTTGAAGCAAAGATGTTGACAGAAAAGGGATTGTAAATTTGTTGGTAACATCTATTTTTGTTTTGCTGAAACTTAAGTGGGAAAATTTGTATCTTTTGATAATTCTGACCAATGTTTTGAGAGGCAGTTTGCTATATCTATAGGGGATGAATGCGTGTTTGATGCATGGCTTAATTGTTGAATAGTATTTGAACATATGCTGTTAGTTAAACGTTTTATGTCATTCCAGATGCGTTGGGAGGAGAAGTTGGGTTAATATTTGAGGTAAACTTCTGTAGACAATCTTCTTTTACTTTGTTTGACGGTTTTCCTAAATAAGGCATTGCACCTCTTGTACAAAATAAGGTTTGAATCACATCTTAATCTCTTAAAATTGTGCTACAGATCTTGTTTTTGTTTTCTCAGGGATTCTAGTTTAGAATTCCACCATACTATATTGGGTTTATACTTTTTATTTTTTGTTTGTGGAATGCTAATTTTTGCTGCTGTTCGAATGCATTTAGTTAAGTAAGCTGCTTGGTAGTTGATATTGGGTGAGTTTTAATTTTTATAATATTATCATCGCAATGGTTTTGATATACTGCCCAATTGGCAATATCTGTTTTAAATTTAGGTATTGATTTTGTTTTGTAATAAGCAGCTTGTTTTTCTATTATTATTAGGATGGGGAAGTGATCGCTGCCATGTAAGTTCTGAAAAGTTTTCCAGGAACAAAGTGGAGCAATTTGGGAAGAACATAATGATATATCGACATGAGTAAAAGAGTTATGTGTAGTGAAATGAGTAGGAGAACCGTTGTTTAATACTATTAAATCTTCAGATAGCACTAGTTGTTCAATAATTTTGCCACGATGATTGGTTTGAAAAGAGCCCCACAAAGTGATCCAAGAATTAAAATCGCCTGTCATAAGGATAGGGGTGCAGATATTCGTAAAAAGACTTTTCAGGTTGTTCCCAGAAAAATTTTGATGAGGAGGAATGTAGGTGTTAACGATTGCAAAACGAGTACCAATATTTATTTCTATTGCAATGGAAGCTATAACAGAATCTGTTGTATATTAATTTGTGAGGGATAGATTTTTTTACTAAAATTGCAACACCTTGCTTGCAAGTAGAGTTATTTGGTAAGTTATGAGAAAAGATTTTATAGTTTTTGGGTAGATTGTATTGTTTTTATTGTAAGGAATATGAGTTTCTTGAAGCGATATAATGTCAGGATTATAATCATTTATTAGGAGCTGTAGTTCGTGGTAATTGTTTAAAAGACCATTAATGTTCCACTGTATAATTTTTAAATCCATGGTTATATATTTTAAATGAATTATTCTTCGTCTACGAACATTATTTCTTCTTGTTTCATTGTATGTGTTATTGTTGTTGTTTGTTGATTTGGGTAATGCAAATTGCATGTTATTCTGAGTTAAGTTGAGAGTTTCTTTAATTTTTTTTGAGTTGGATGGGGCTGTATTGTTAGCTAAAGTTTTAGCAATTGATCTTGTTACTATTGTGTTTGTTGGTTTTGTGTTGTTTGTTGCTGTTTTTTGTTTTGTTTCTTGTACACTTGTTTTGTGTGGGGTAAGGGGATTGATATCGTTTGTGTTTTATTTTTTTCTGATTTGTTGGGGGATTAAAAATGATTGTATTAGTTGTTGTACCTTGTTATTGGTTTTTGTTTCAGTAATATTAATTTTATTTTTAGTTATTTCAGAAAAAGGCTTAGTTAGCGGTTCTGTTGTTATTGTTGTTGATGCCTGATTATGGTATTTTTCTTTAGCAACTTTTTAAAGAACACTTTTGTTTGGTTTTTATTTTTAATATTTCTTTTTGCTGCTGGAATACTTTACACTCTTTTGACGAGGAAGGGTGCTGTTCAGAACAATTAATACAGAAGGTACGGGTACATTCTGCTGGATTATGTGGGGGGTAACGAACAGTTAACACATATTTTCACTATTTTTGCACCACTTCTTGGTATGTCCAAGTAGTTGGCATGTTTTGCAGCGCATGGGGTTAGGAAAGTATTGTCGTACCTTGACTTTATGCCATGAAATATCTAGTCTGTCAGGAATATTATATCTGTTGAATGTAAGAAGTAAGACTCCACATGGGGAAAGCTTATCATCGATTTTTTTTTTTGGTACTTGTACACTTCGATAACACCTTGTGAGCTTAATTCGTCGATGATTTCGGACTCTGGGACAGAATTTAAGTAGGGAGCATATATTGTACCTTTACATTGATTCAGTTTGGAGTGGTATTCGGCTTTAATATTGCAAATTCCTGTTAGATTATTAACTGAGATTAGTTTGTCTGCATTCATTTTACTTCCAACTAGGAGTAGAAGACTACCGTCTCGTAGTTCCCGAAACAGTTTGTATGTCGGGGCAAATTAACTTCAGTAATCGGTAAACAGCAAAGCATGAAAATTCTTGTAAAGTTTTTTCATCAGTGGAAGAAACCAAGACGTATTTAGGATCGGAGTGTCGAACGATTGGCAATTCCGGAAAAGCGTCTAGAAGGTTTTGATGCGTACGTTTTTTTTTCGTCTGGGGGGCATCCGCTAGTATAGAAAAGCGGTTTGTCCCCCCAGATTTGGCGGTCCCAGGGGGCATGACCGAAAAGAACTGCGAATACCGAGGGTTAGGTGTAATTTATTTGTTTTGTATTATATATATGATAGAGCAAAATAAGAATAGAGCTAACACTTAGAGGATCGATAGAAAATAAATCAACCGCACAGCGCAAGAGTTAGTCGAAGACAACAAGAAATATTTTCTTCGAAATTCAATCATAAAAGCTTTAATCATCAATTTGGCTCCGTTTACTTACTCACGCTCTAGTACGAGGTGAAATATTGGCTTGTCCATGCTCATGTTGTCTCTTAACTGCAGCCATTCAATTTTTAAGATTTTTTTTTTGGGCACTGTGGTGTAATGGTTAGCGCGTTAGACTGTTACACAGATGGTTCCGCGTTCCATTCCCGGTGACGACAACATCAATTTAGAAAAATAATATGCATGAGTTTTCTATCCCTCATATGTATCGCAGCACCCCACTTTCGGTGTTCCCATAGCACATAACGCCACCGAAGTAAAATAATGAATCAGGGCTATGAATTAAAACGCTTCAATAAGTTCGCCAACTCTCCATCAGGTGGCGAGCAACTACTGTGCTGTGACTTATAATCTCGCGCAATTTCAGTGTTGCCATGTTTGAAGCCCTTCATCTTTCACCACCTTTCATCTCTTCACTATCCCCTTTCCAAAGAAAGGGGGTACAGGAACCTAATCTACAAGCAACTTGTCTTAAATCAAATGTGATGATGGTGATTTAGTTATATCATCTATATATTTTCCTCCACGACATAAGGTTAAATGTCAACAATATGAAGATTTTTTCAAAGCCCTTGGCAGTCGATTTCTTATTGGAGGTGACTACAAGGCTAAGCACCCATGGTGGGGCTCTAGAGTTCCCAATCCTAAAGGAACGGAACTTCTAAAGTGTTTAACAAAAAACAATTTTTCTAGTTTATCTACTGGAACACCAACATACTGGCCAACTGACCCGCGGAAAAATTCCAGATTTATTAGATTTTATTGTTTACTCTGGTATTCCTAGTCGTAAACTAGAAATAAAAAGTAGTACTGAACTAAGTTCAGACCACTCACCTTTCTTTGTCAATATTAACACCTCAGTTACTTTAAAACCTCCTAAATACAAAATCTTACCACCAAAGTCAAATATTCCTCTATTTCAACAATATCTCGATAACAATGTTAGACTAAACATCAGATTAAAACAGGTATCGAACTGGATGAAGCAATTGAAAATTTCACGAATGAAATTCACAAAGCAGCTTATATCTCAACACCAGTTCAAGAAGAACTGCAACAGCAACAATACTCAAACTTTAACATTTCTCTTGAAACTCGACAACTCTTAAGAGAAAAAAGAAGATTACGCAAAAGGTGGCAAATAAGTAGAAGTTTATATGACAAACGTTTATTTAATAAAGCATGTAAGGAACTTAAAGCTTTATTATATGACCAGAAAAATGAAAAAACCTCTGAATTTCTGGAAGAAATAAACAACTCGAAGTACGATGAACATCTTTTGTGGAAAGCTACAAAGTATTTGAAAAGACCAACAAAAAGAAATATTCAAATTAAAAACTCTGATGGATTGTGGTGTAGAACTGACAAAGACATAGCTGAGACATTTGCTTGTCATTTAAAAATACATTTACACCATACGATTTCAACACAGAAGCCCAAAAAGAGGAAATAAATGACTTTTTGAATAGTCCTTTGCAAATGGATCTACCAATTAAATTTTTTACACCTAACGAAGTTAAAAAGAGATTAAAATGTTGAATAAAAAGAAAAGTCCTGGTTACGACTTAGTTGATGCAAATGTTGTCAGTAAACTAACTCATAAATATGTCGTATTTTTAACCTTAATTTACAACTCAATTATAAGGCTTAATTACTTTCCATCTCAGTGGAAATGTGCGGAAATAATAATGATTCAAAAACCTAACAAACCAGAAAATTTGGTAACTTCTTATAGACCAATAAGTCTTCTCGTAATTTTTTCGAAGATATTCGAAAAAATATTTCTGAAAAGGCTTTTACCAGTTTTAGAAAACAAAAACATCATTCCAGAACATCAATTTGGATTTAGACATAAGCATGGGACTCCTGAACAAATTCATCGAATTGTGAATGTTTTTAACGGATGCTTTCGAAGAAAAAGGTACTGTTCTGCTGCCTTTCTTGATATTCAGCAAGCTTTCGCTAGAGTCTGGCATTTGGGTTTACTTTACAAGATCAAAAAATTCTTGCCTGCCGATTATTACTTATATGAAATGAAATAAATGCAGGGATACTACAGGGTAGTGTTCTAGGTCCCATTTTATACACCATATACACTGCAGATATGCCTGCAATAGAAAATGTTTTGGTGGCTACTTATGCCGATGATACTGCAATTGTCGCTTCAAGTAATTTGCCAATTGAGGCATCTTTCTTTGTTCAAACCGAACTTGATGAACTTGGCCAATGGTTAAAAAGATGGAACGTGAAAGTAAATTCAGAAAAGTCAGTTCATACAACATTTGCTCTCAGGAAAGGTGATTGTCCTGATGTAACTATAAATGGAAACGTAATACCTAAACGAGAAAAAGTTAAATATCTTGGAATGGTTCTTGATAGACGACTTACATGGAAATCTCATATTAAAAGTAAACACGAACAATTAAAAAATAAAACGAAACGGCTTTATTGGCTTATTGGTCCAAAATCTAAGTTAAATTTAAATAATAAATTAAGAATATACAAGGTAATTCTGAAACCTGTTTGGACGTATGGTATTCAACTATGGGGCACAGCTAGCAAGTCAAATATAGATATCCTGGAAAGATACCAATCTAAAACATTGAGACTAATTCTTGACGCACCGTAGTATGTGAGAAATAACGTTATTAAAAGAGATTTATCAATCTCATCTGTACGAGACGAAGCTAGAAATATAAGTGAGAGATATTTGCAGAGGCTGAGCAACCATGTTAATCCTGTGGCGATAGCTTTGTTAGACAGTACCAATGAAACGAGAAGACTTAAACGAAGCCATATATTGGATCTCCCATTTCGTATCTAAAATCTACAACCATTGAAACATAATTTTCTTTTTATTATAATGTTGTAATATTATTATTATTATTGCATTATATTATTTTTATGTTATGTACCTCATTGGAGTTGCATAACCCCTGTGATGTATTAAATTCAACAGATTTGCTTATTATCCTCGGATAGATTGTAAATAAAGAATAAATTTATAAAAAAAAAAAAAAAATAAAAGATATTTTTTATAAAAAAAGGTTATTGATTTAAAAAATATACTTTTTTGGAAAGAAATACTTGTTTTGAAAAAGTACTTTTTCAAAACAATCAGGGTACTTTTTTTTTGTTTTATAATGGTACTTATTTTAAAAAAGGTACTATTTTGGTAAAGGCACTTTTTTGTGAATATATTTTTGTGTTTATGAAAAATATAGTTTTTGGAAAAAAATACTTTAAGAATATACTTTTTTTTAAAAAAAGAGTACTTGTTTGTGAAAAAGACACTTTTTGAGAAAAAATATTTTTGCGTTTTAAAAATGGTATGTTTTTATGTAAAAAATAATTTGTGCTAATTGCCCCTAACTCGTTCTTACAAGTAGATCGATCTACTCTATATTATTTGTATTGACTGTAATATTTATTAATAGTGAATTTTATCGTTGATCTATAAGTTTATGTGTGAGATTTTATTCGTTCAGTTTTAGATCATGACAAATTTTTTCTCTAAATTAACAGAAAAATTATAAAAATTATTATATATGTAGAATAGGGTGGTCCATATTTTTCAACTTGCGATTTTTGGGGCTGCCCCCCTCTTAAAATATTTGTTTGGGTACAAAAATTCACCATGCAAAAAATTAGAGTTCTAGCATAACAGGAAGATGTCCCGCATCGCCCTTGAAAATCGGGCCCCTTGGAAAAATGGGCATAATTTAAAAAAAAATTACAATTTTTTTTTTCTTCAAAATTAAAAAAATATAAAATAATTTTTGTGTTGGGTTTAATCATAACTACTCAGATAAAAAATATTACTTTCCCAGAAAATAGCTAACTTACCCTAACTTTGTGTCAAAAAAATTAATAAATATTTTGGGGGTACCTCAAAGTGACTTTTTTTGCATTTTTGAAAATTTTATTCAACAAAAATCAAAAACCTGATGTTTGCTGTCAAGTATTTTATTAAACA
>JAEKOY010000690.1:0-21302 GCA_021234595.1 Delia radicum | reverse complement strand
AATAATGAAATTCAAAATGTAAGAGATTTTAATAATAAATGTCAAATTAGTAAGTAAATGTTTTTCAAATTACATTAATATTTTAAACTATTTTCAATATATTTAAAGACATTAGTAAATATGTCAAATGGGAATAAACAAAATATGAATATTGAATAAAAATAGAAAAAATTTATTTAAAAGTTTTACTATATTAATATAAAGAATTGAATAATATATCAAAATATCGAAAATTATTATTTTTTTATACATACAAAAAAATCTTTAATCTCTTTTAAAACTCATATTTTGTTCTTTTTTCGTTCGTAATTGAAAGTAATGTTTAGGCAATGAATTAATTTGCTACGCCAAATCGTAAATATTCAAATATATACATGTTAGGTTGTAACGACACGTTTTCGCTTGATGCTGGGGCAGAACTCGGCGATGCCCAGGGTTCGTTACAAACTATTTGTATTATGACAAAGAGAGAACACTCGCGCTTGATTGTTTTTTTTTTATATATTATTTTTTTTTTCTTTCTTTATTGTTTCTCCTTTGGTTTTCTTAAACGTTATAATTTTATTTACACGAGATCACGGGACGATACATAATACGATACGTACTAACACAACACACACTCGTCAGCCGGATGTGTAGATGACCGACACGGTTTTACCTCTTCTTCTTCTTCTCTAACTAAGTGTTAAAGGGAGAGACGATATGCCTCATCTGACTTGCCAGCAGATAAATCGGGGAGCGTAAGGGCGGTTCACGGGTATCTGCGGACCCGCTCTACGAAGAGAATTATCTGAAGACTCCTCCAGAGTTCTCTTACGAAATGAGAGCGCGACGGTGGAAATTGAGTAACTAACCCAGTTCTGTGAAGAGAAATTATCTGAAGACACCTCCAGAGTTCTCTTAACACCGATTTACTATGAATAGTATACCACAAAATACAATTGATTTAACTGTGGATGCTTAATCCCGTAGCAGTTAAATGATCCTACCTTGTGGCCGGCTACTGACGAACTCCTGAAATGAACAACAGTGCTGCCTTATATAGTGGTTGACCGCACACACAATCATTCACATACACACAATCTACATTTAACAACTACACAGTTACACTAGTTGGTACTTATTTCAGTGTTGTTCTAAAGGTAGTGTTTTTCTTGACTTGTACTTATCTCTACTGACCGCTAGAGGTTTTAATACTTATAATGACGGCCGTTACATTCAAATTCATTTTACTTTTAATTCATTACAAACAAAACACAAAATAAAATAAAAAAAAAAAAAGATGTGCGTAAAGTGATAAACAACAAAAAAAATATACTTCATTAATAAGAAAAATATAAATAACGTATGTTGCAAAAATTGTGAGCGAATTTTTGGCGTTACATTTCCCCCTTCTTCCGATGAATGCTGATGATGTCGATGATGGGGATGTACGTATGAGGATGGGTACATCACTTCTTCTCCTTGAGCCATGTCACCGTCACAATGCCACTTCGGGCGATGTTGATGCGATACGTCTTATCCTTTACGACCTTCAGCGTTTTTACCCGTTTATGGGAAGGGCGATTCTGCAAAATGTCTTTCACCACTCGTTTCACTGGTGAGGGTACCTTTTCCCATGTCAATTCTACTGGCTCTTGGGCCATGGACACTGGACTGCCAGCTGGCGTACTATGCTGGGCCGGCTGACACTGCTCAACCCCCTGTTGGGTTCTACTATCCTTTCTGGTGGCAAGTCTGTCACAGACTGAAGCCGTGGGTTAATACGTGGCAATGTTGCTTCTTTTTCGTCATCCCGGGTTTGTTGATTATTTATTTGTATTTTTGATGTTGCAGGAACCACAGATGTTGCTACCGATAAGTGGATGTTCGTATGGGCGTTTATTGTTGGCGAAACGGCTGTTCCCACTGACGATGCTGTTGTTGGTGTGGTTGGCGCAGGTGACGCCGACGATGCGGATGATGATGAGGAAGACGACGTTGGTGAAGATGACGAAGATGACGACGATGATGAAGATGACGAAGATGACGACGATGATGAAGCCGATGCTGGTGATGATGATCTGGGGGTTACAGGCTTCTCTACTTGCGGTACCCCCCGTATGTATGTGGTGTAGTCCCTGGCGATGAATTGATCAGACCTGGTGATGAGGCGCGCCCGAATGGGCGTACTTGTACCTTTTAATGCGGCTGACCCCCCTGAGCCGTTCCTGGATTTATTGGTTGGGTTGGGTATGGCAAACTGGTCGGCGTCCCTATATTGGAAGATGAGCTGGCCAATAATGGGCACGCTGCCTGATGGGAGAACTCCATTATACCTTTTTCCTGTTGATTACGTGACCCCATGGAGCTGAGCGGCGACAGCTGTGACACCTCTAACCATGAACCTGATGAGGTGGAGTTATCTGATAGACGTCGCACTAAAACTGGAGCGGGACAATCTGGTTCTGATGTGGTGGCTGTTATTGGCTTCGTTACTATGTTGGTGCTGGACCCCTTTTTGCTACTGGTTCCGCCATAGTCAACCTTGGGTAACGTTCTTTGACCTTCACCATCGTTGGTATTATTTTCTTCTTCTACGGGTACTGTATGGGTAATGGCACGGGTGGGCTGTTTGGAGCGCACCAGGAGCCTAACTGTCATGGATCTTTCAAAACATTGTAGGCCCAAATATTGGTATTGTCGGTCAACAATGTGGTAGCTGCCGAGTCCTTTTCTTTTCCTTGGGGTGGGTGGTCTATAATTTTCGTTTTCCGAATCCAGTGATGGCGGCGATCGGGGTGGCAATGGTGAGGGTGGTGTTGGCCTACGTTGGCACACTGTGCGATCGAAATAACCATAGAACGTTCGACGAGTTTCATCATCGAGCGTTGTGAGCCATTGTTGGTTGCTGTCAAGTTGTACGAAATGGTCTTCTTCTTGTGGTAGATCCGAGTTTGTTTTTCTTCTTATTCTCCTCGTTGGACCAATTACTGGTTTGGTGTGGGTTGGTGGCCGTCCCCGTTGACGGGATGTTGTTGGTGGTGATTTATCATGCTTTTCTTCAACGTTCGCAAAGGGGAAGTAGTGGGGAACTCCCGTTTCGTGATGATCTACAACACTCGGACCCAAATCTGGTACGTTCGTAATTCCTTCTTCAATACCATCGGTTGGCCAACGAGGTGGCGGTGGTGTTGGTGATGTTGGCGATTGAACTGGTGGTGTTGGAGATGTTGCTGGTTTATTACACCCCTCGTCATCAGTAAATATGGTATCTCCATCATACAGTGGTGGTAGCGTTGTGCCTGGGTTGGATTTTCGCTTTTTGTTGTCTTGCGTTGACATTCTATAACAGAAAGCTGAACTACGTGTGACCGGCCGTTTTTTTTGTTGCTTGTTGTGTTCGTCTGCCTTTTGACGTGGTCGGGACATCGTCGTCACTCAAGAAAATGGTTTTTCGAACTTTCGCCATCTCTTCCTCCATCCTTTTCCGGAATTTTCTTGGGAGTTGATAAACTTCTTCCTTTCTTGGCTCATCGTTTGTTGGGTTTTTTTTTTTTTTTATTTCAGTATCTAAGTGCGACAGAAGATAGATAAAGATTATATTAGTGATAAATAGTGATAATCATAAATTTTTTCCTTTTAATTAATATATAGCTTTAATTCGCTCAAATGAGCCGTACGAGTTTCCCTATGGTCTCCCCGTTGTACCCTAACTATCACAGGCGATATGAATTCCATTACTGAATAAGGCCCCCCATACTTTGGTGCTAACTTTGCGGCAAAAGTTCTCGCTAGCCCTTGATAGCGGATGTAGTCGGACTAATACTTGGTCACCGATTTTAGGTTTCCATGACCGGGCGTCGCAAATTGTAGTGACGCTGTTGGTCTTGTGTTGCTTTGGTTAAGTTCTTTCTGACGATTTTAAAAATTTCACTCATCTCTTTTTCGCGCTCTTCTGGGCTTGGATTGCGTGCTCCCGTTCCTATAGTTACTTCTCATACAGTGTTTTTGGCAAGCGGGGGTTCTCGACCTTGTGTTAGGTACGCAGGAGAATATCCCGTTTGATTCTGAAAACGCGCGTATTCATAGCTAGCATTATTTCTGGTAACAGCTCATCCCACCGGTTGTGGTTGTTGATTGGAAAATTGGGCTATAATTGTCTTTATTGTCGATTTGCTCTCTCCTCGGTCGGATTTTCTTGGGGCGTATATGGCGCAGTAAGTTGTTGCCGCACGCCCATCTCCTCCAAGCAGCGTTGGAAGACACGTGATGTAAATTGTGTCCCGTTGTCGGTGATAATCATTTTCGGAGCCCCGTATCGAGCATTATTCGTGCCCGAAACGCTTTAACCAGTCCCCTCGGCGGTTGCCTTACGGAGTGGGGACTAACTCGTTCCATTTGGAGAATCGATCGAAAAATACCAATAACATAGTGCATCCATGTTTAGACCTGGGTAACGGCCCCACGAAGTCCGCACAAATTGTTGCCCAAGGTTCTTCAGGCACACGGAGTTAGCATTTCCCCAGCGGGTTGTTGTTGGCTAACTTTGAACTTTTGGCATGAATCACAGCGGCGAACGTACCGACTCACATCCCGAAACATTCCGGGCCAATAATACCGGTTGGCGATTTTATTCATGTTTTTCGGATACCTAAGTGTCAGCGGCAGCATTGTCGTGATTTTCCTCCAGTACGCGAGCTCTTAACGGGCTGGCAACACACAGCTTCCAAGGTGTACAATCTTCATCATTTATATGGCGTGTGAAATGTCGATAGAGCTGACCTTCTATTATGGAATAGTCCGAATATTTTTCTGGGTGCTTTTGTACTGCTTCCATACGTTGCCTGCAAACCAGGCACATTCGGCTGGTTGTGCTGGTTGAACGGCCGCAATGTTAAAGCGCTTCCAACGGTTGCCGAGATAGAGCATCTGCCACAATATTTTGTTTCCCTTCCGGTATTGTATTGTAATGTTGAACTGTTGTAATTCCAAAGCCCATCTGGCCAATCTTCCGGTCGGACTCTCAATAGAGTTTGAGCCATTTAAGGCTAAATGATCAGTCACCACACTAATGGGTATCCCTCTAGGTATGGCCTCATTTTACGGATACCCCAAATGATAGCAAGACATTCCTTTTCCGTAGCTGAGTAATTCTTTTCTGCTTTATAAAGATGACGGCTGGCATATGAAATAACTCGCCTGATCCTTCAAGCTCTTGAGTTAAAACTGCTCCTAACCCATAATCACTGGCATCGGTTTGGAGTGTAAAAGTTTTGTTAAAGTCGGGACATGCTAATACCGGGGCTTTAGTTAATTTATTTTTTAGAGCTTCGAATGCCTGCTGTTGTGCTTCTCCCCATTTAAAATGTTTTCCCTTCTTCAATAATTGTGTCAGGGGTTGTGAAATTTTCGCAAATCCGGAACAACCGTCTATACCATGACGCGACTCCCCAGGAACCGTCGTATTTCTTTCACCGTATGGGGTGGCCTGCCCATTTTTGAAAATGGCCGATACCTTGTCAGGGTCCGTTTTTATACCTTCCCCCACTCACCACATGTCCCAGATATTTTGTTTCCTGTTTGAAGAACTCGCACTTCTCTGGATTGATTTTCAGATTGGCTGCGCGGTAACCGACGAAAGACTTCTTTTAGATTAGATAAATGTTCTTCCAGAGTTTTTCCTATCACTATAATGTCGTCCAGGTAGGCAAATGCATGCGGCTCCATCTCGGGTCCTATCACAGTATCTAAAGGCACGTTGAAAAGTAGCGGTGCCGAATGTAACCCGAATGGCATTACCCGCCATTGGTACAAACCCTCGACCAGTTACCGCAATGCGGTATATTTTCTACTGTCGACACTTAAAGGTATTTGCACAATAACCATCTTTTAGATCTAAGCTACTGACAAATTTGGCGTTGCGTAACCTGTTTAATATGTGTCTATGCGGGGTAGGGGGTACGCGTCTGGTACGGATCTTTGATTTAATTGCGGAAGTCCATACATGTTTCGCCAAGCTCCATTCTTTCTTTTCACAAGTGTGATGGGGAAACTATATGGGCTGTTCGATGGTTCGATACATCCGCGCTCAATAAGTTTATTTATCTGTATCAATTTAGCCTGCATACTGGATTTCTTTGTGCGTAACGTATTTGATGGGTCGATCATCCTTCATAAACGATTTTGTGGGTGGCAATGTTTGGTAACCCCTGTAGACTTTGGAATTTTGTAGTTCATGTTGCGCCAGAAATCGTTTATTGTTTCTTGTTCGTCGGTCATGTTTCTGCTGTTGTCACTCGATATGTCTTCCTCCGAGAACCATCGCAGTTTTCACCCTAATAGAGATGTTTTCATTTACACTCCCCTCATTAGTGTTTGTTGGGGACAGGTTCCACGATGCCCATGCATTTCCCTGTCCTTGCATACTCGGATTCACAATGAAGGTTTAGAACCAGCGCACTTGATGGTGGTGTTGAACTTCCGGAGAAATCCAATCCCAAAAATCATATTTTCAGTTGATTCGGGAGCACAGGAAAGTGCATCTGGCGTGACGTTTCCCGAGAGTAACGGGTATTATTTTGCGCCTCGGGTGAGTACTTTAACCGGGATCCATCCGCTAAAATTACTTCAAACGTCTTCCCGAACATATATAGGGATGTTTTAATTGTTTGGCAAACTCTGGGTTAATAAAACTCCGGCTTGCTCCCGTATCGATAATGGCCGTAATTCGTTTGCCCTCAATTACCAGGGTTGCCGTTAATTTTGAATCTTCGCATTGTAGAGAGGTCAAGTTATGTGAGGATTTTTTTCTTGGAGGAACCGTCGTTCCTCAATTCCGACGGCCTCCGTTTGCATTTTCCGATTCGATCGAGCGCAAACAATCTCTGGTGCGAACCCCTTCTGCGTCCGCATTCTTCTTCGCACAGTACAACCGTTGTTTGGTCCCGAAAGCATACGGTGATGTTCGCCTCGGCTTGGTTGCGAGGTGCTAGGAATACTTTCCAACTCATCGGCCAATGAAAGAAGGTCACTTAGTGATGAGAAATCCCTTCTCCGGATATACCACTGATAATCCGACTGAGTGTTACGGAAAATCCTCTCGAGTTTTTGCGCTTCCGTAAGGTTAGTATGACGCATGAGATTTTGCAGGGAAAGTACATAATCTTTGAAACTCTCCCTGGGCCGCTGGCTGCGTTTTCTAATTTCATCTTCCAATTTTTCGAAATATCGGGGGGAAAGAAAAAATGTACAGAAATCTGATTTAAACAGTTTCCACCCATGCCAATGTGTATTGTTGTTTCGAAACCAAATGAGGGCTCGATCGCGAAAGAACTCAGGCATAATTCGGGGTAGTTCATCCATATTGATGCCATACATCTCGGATAGTTCCTCGAGTCGCTCAAGGAATCCCAATGGATCCCGACCACCATCATATTTCAGACCCCATTTCCTCACCTGGTCTATCAACCCGGCCTTATTTTCTGGCAAAGTATTTTTGTACGCTGCGTCAGTTGATGAGTTTTCTGAAGGTTGGTGCCCTTCCGTTTTCAGTGGTGTCGTAAGTTGCTGACTAGCTCCCTCTTGCGGTACTTGAAGCGTTACCTTTGGTGATGTCGCTGTTGTTTATGTTTTCATGTTTCGTTTGTAATTCACCCAGGCCGTTGAAGTCTTGTCGGATCGTGTTCTGCTCCTAAGAATTTGCCAAATCGTTTCCTTAGTTCCTCCACCGTTCCGTTAGTATTTAGTTCGAACTCCGTTAAATAAGCAATTAGTTCGTCCCGTTTTAGGGTATATGCCCACGCCGCCTTAACATTTTTTATCCAAAATTTCTTCTATCTTTTTATTATCTCTTCTCTTTTTTCGAATCGTTACAGAGTTCAGTTTTTTTTTTTTTTTTATTTGCTGCACACTTTCTTCTTTCACTTATTATGTTCTTTATTTTATTTTCTACGATATCACATTTCGAATTCACATCCATTTGTTTCTATTTTGCTCACTGTTTTTTTTTTTTTTTTTTTTTTTTTTAGTTTATCGTCGTTTGTTAATAAAAAAAAATATCACGTTTCACTTTAATGTATTTTAAATTCTCTCATTTGTCTGGAACAGTTTATTGCTGTCCCTGCTCGGGCGCCATTGTAACGACACTGTTTTCGCTTGCATGCTGGGGCAGAACTCGGCGATGCCAGGGTTCGTTACAACTATTTGTATTTATGACAAAGAGAGAAACACTCGCGCTGATTGTTTTTTTTTATATATTATTTTTTTTTTCTTTCTTTATTGTTTTCTTCCTTTGGTTTCTTAAACGTTATAATTTTATTTACACGAGATCACGGACGATACATAATACGATACGTACTAACACACACACACTCGTCAGCCGGATGTTGTAGATGACCGACACGGTTTTACCTCTTCTTCTCTTAACTAAGTGTTAAAGGGAGAGAGACGATATGCCTCATCTGACTTGCCCAGCAGATAAATCGGGGAGCGTAAGGGCGGTTCACGAGGGTATCTGCGGACCCGCTCTACGAAGAGAAATTATCTGAAGACTCCTCCAGAGTTCTCTTACGAAATGAGAGCGCGACGGTGGAAATTGAGTACTAACCCAGTTCTGTGAAGAGAAATTATATGAAGACACCTCCAGAGTTCTCTTAACACCGATTTACTATGAATAGTATACCACAAAATACAATGATTTAACTGTGGAATGCTTAATCCCGTAGCAGTTAAATGATCCTACCTTGTGGCCGGCATACTGACGAACTCCTGAAATGAACAACAGTGCTGCCTTATATAGTGGTTGACCGCACACACAATCATTCACATACACACAATCTACATTTAACAATACACAGTTACACTAGTTGGTACTTATTTCAGTGTTGTTCTAAAGGTAGTGTTTTTCTTGACTTGTACTTATTTACTGACCGCTAGAGGTTTTAATACTTATAATGACGGCCGTTTACATTCAAATTCATTTACTTTTAATTCATTACAAACAAACACAAAATAAAATAAAAAAAAAAAAAGATGTGCGTAAAGTGATAAACACAAACAAAATATACTTCATTAATAAGAAAAAATATAAATAACGTATGTTGGCAAAAATTGGTGAGCGAAATTTTGGCGTTACAAGGTTGCACGTCAAATTAGAAATTTATAAAAAAAAAAAATATATATGTATTTGCCGATTAAACATTATATCTTTTGAAAAATATTTAATTTTCGTATAAAAGCACTTTATAAATGCCTAAAATTAATTTTTTATATCGAAAAATAGAAATTTTAGAAAAAAAAAATATTAAAAATAATGTAATCAATATTTTTTCATTATTGGTTATTATGACAAAACTCTCATTCACATTAAACATTTAAAATTTTATTGTCTTTAAAAAATTGTTTGTGTTTAAAGCGTAAAAAACGTTTCTAAAATTATAAGACTTTTTGATGAATTCATATTTTATAAATGGAATAGAAATATAGAAATTGTATTAAACTTAATATAGGAAAAGAGATATATTTTAATAATAGTGTTATAGGAAAGTAATTGTTTAATATAATGTAGAAATATTATATTAATTTAAGTTTTGTTAGAAAAAAAAAATAAAATGGTAAATAATTTGGCGCCAAACTTTATTAGCTGTGGAAATACAATAATATTCCAAATTAAAAAAAATCTAGAAATAAAATTCATGAAAAAAACATATATAAGATCTTGCGCCAAACTTTATTTTAATAGGAAATTAATATTTGATAAATTATTCCTAGAATGAAAATAATCTAAATTGCATTAAAATATAGTTTTTTGTATTAATAAAAAATCATTCTCTTTTTCGTAAATATTTTTGTGGTCCTTGAGAAGGACCGCATTGTTTGAAAAATGTGGTTATTAAAGGTTGTTTAATTTAAGCACGTTCTCCACGAATGCGTCGTGCCAATTGGATATCTTTGGGCATAATTGTTACACGCTTGGGCATGGATGGCGCACAAATTGGTATCTTCGAACAAACCAACAAGTACTGCTTCACTGACTTCTTGTAGGGCCATACCAGCAGAGCTCTGGAAACGCAAATCAGTTTTGAAATCTTGAGCAATTTCACGAACCAAACGTTGGAAAGCCAATTTGCGGATCAACAATTCAGTACTCTTTTGGTAACGACGGATTTCACGTAAAGCTACTGTACCAGGGCGGACTAACGATGAGGTTTTTTAACACCACCGTAGCTGGTGCACTTTTACGTGCAGCTTTGGTTTGCCAATTGTTTACGTGGTGCTTTCTGCCACCAGGCGATTACGGGCAGTTTGCTTAGTACGAGCCATTTTTCTTCACTTTTTTTTTTTCACTGAACACAAACCACTGTTAACACAAGAATAATCATGATTTCGAGTAAATTGATCGCTTTATATAGAAAAATTGAGTAAAGTTTTAAAAGGGTGTGTGTGTTTATGGTGGTGGTTGCATTAGTCACACTAAATGAGTGAATAACTATATATTCCTTTCTCCCTCTAATTTATTTTAAATTTGGTATAAATATGAGCGTACATCTTTGAAAAATCATTAGTTCTTGGATCATTTGTGAAGTGTTAAGTGAAAAATAAAAAGTGAATAAAAATGACTGGTCGTGGTAAAGGTGGAAAAGGCTTGGGTAAAGGTGGCGCCTAAACGTCATCGTAAAGTGTTGCGTGATAATATCCAAGGTATTACCAAGCCAGCTATTAGACGCTTGGCCTCGTCGTGGTTGGTGTTAAACGTATTTCTGGTTTAATCTATGAAGAAACTCGTGGTGTTTTGAAAGTTTTCCTAGATAAACGTTTAATTCGTGGATGCCGTCACCCTATACTGAACACGCCAGAGGAAAACAGGCCACCGCTATGGATGGTTGTCTATGCCTTTGAAGAGCAAGGTCGTACTTTGTACGGTTTCGGCGGGTAAATGTTTATGGAAAATCTAAAAAAAACTACACAACAATCGGTCCTTTTCAGGACCACTAAAAATATTTAAAAGAGATTCCATTTGTTAAAAATTATACATTTATTTTATAAATTTCTATGAAAATTCTTATTTTCATAAAATTATACTTTATTTATAAAACACTCATTTAGGATATTTATATTACCATTAAGCATTTTTCTGTTTGATTGCTGTAGAAAAACGTTTTACACAAACACATACATTAATAAATATATAGAAACAAGAAATTCTTCTTATATACACGACAAAAAACGAACGATATTTTGTTTTTTTGCTTGGATAGTAAATGACTAAACAACACTGAGGACAGCAACAAGTTTTTTGTTGTTGAGGTTATGCATGTTTTGTAGAAAATATACTGTTTGCTGCCCTTAAATATGTTCAGGGCACTATAGAAATGTGTGTTCTTGTGTATTTTCTATACGTGTTTTTATCGTTGAGTTAGTTTTGAGAAAGAATAAATGTTTTTTATATAAGACATTTATACATATATTTTGAAAATTATTTAATAAAAATTTGGGAATTTAAAAAAATATATACATATAATTCAATGAATGATGACTTTTTCAAATACTAATTTCCTATTAAACAAAGTTTGGCGCCAAATATATGTGACAAAAACTAATTAATTACAATTATTTTTAAACACATTTTAATGATTTGAATAAAAATAAAATATTGTTTAAGAAATAATTATATTTTATTGATTTTCAGGTATGAGTTTAATAAAAGAATCATATTTTTTTGTGAAAAAATATTTAAATGTTGGTTATATTTTTTTCTATTTAGAATTTCCCTTTACCACAAGTTTTTAAAATTTACCTGAATGCAATCCCTACAGTAAAAAAAAACTGTCAATGTTCATGCTTATACAAAAATAACGAAATACACACAAAATGGTTTTATATATATTGTTTTCTGTAAATTGGGGATTGATTTTGATGAAAAAATAATAAAAGAAACATCTGCCATTTTTTGAAAAACGAATTCCTTTTTATATATTTGAATAAAAAAAAATTATAAATAAATTATTAAATGATTGTTTAAACAAATTTTTACTCTTTTTTCAAAAATAATTTGTCGTCCTGAAAAGGACGGATTGTTTTTGAAATACGATGGTCTGTATATTAGTTTTTTATCGAATTTTCAGTTCATTATTTATTTAAGCCTTCTTTTCGGTTTTCTTGGGCAAAAGTACAGCTTGAATGTTGGGTAAAACACCACCTTGAGCAATGGTAACACCAGACAACAATTTGTTCAATTCTTCATCGTTGCGAATGGCCAATTGTAAATGACGAGGAATAATTCTTGTTTTTTTATTGTCACGAGCAGCATTACCCGCCAATTCTAAAACTTCCGCAGCCAAATATTCCATAACGGCAGCTAAATATACTGGAGCACCGGCACCAACACGTTCAGCATAATTGCCTTTACGTAACAAACGATGAATACGACCGACGGGAAATTGTAGACCAGCACGATTTGAACGAGACTTTGCCTTTCCCTTAACTTTACCACCTTTACCACGACCAGACATTTTCACTTTGTTTTATTTTTCTTTTAACACTTCACTTAGCACTGAATACACAAAAATGATATCGATTCAACAGTATACAGTGACTATTTATACTTTTTTTAGTTGCTAGCTACACACCCAAGAGGGTTGTTTACTCGTGTAGAGCCGAGTAGCAACAAACTTGAATTACTCGCTCAATAAATACTTCTTAAAGGCCACATTTGGTGTGGATATTTCAAAATTGTGAACAGTGTTGAAAAAGTGTTTGTGAAAAGAATTTCAAAAGTGAATAATTAAAAATGCCTCCTAAAGCCAGTGGTAAGCAGCAAAAAAGGCCGGCAAAGCCCCAAAGAATATACTAAAAGTGACAAGACTAACCCGTAGAAAGAAGCGTAAGGAAAGTTATGCCATCTACATTTACAAAGTATTGAAGCAAGTACATCCTGATACTGGTATTTCTTCGAAGGCCATGAGTATCATGAACAGTTTTGTTAATGATATTTTTGAACGTATTGCCGCTGAAGCATCTCGTTTGGCTCAATATAACAAACGTTCAACCATCACCAGTCGGGAAATTCAAACTGCTGTTCGTCTATTGTTGCCCGGTGAATTGGCCAAGCACGCTGTTAGTGAAGGTACAAAAGCCCGTCACCAAATACACCAGTTCCAAGTAAATTTGACATCCGTTGCTGTGGAAAATTATTTTCTTCTTTTATAAAAAAGGCCCTTTTCAGGGCCACAAATTAAATTAAAATGAGATTTTTGTTGTTTGTAAACGTCCGCACACGTCGATTTTGTTTTTTTCCGCCAGAAATTCCTATATATAATTCAAAGATGGTGATGAATGAAAAAGTAAAACAAAAATAATTGAAAAACGTCAATAATGATAAAAAAAATGAATTTTTTTAAGTAAATTTTTATTTTTTTTTACACAAAATTACAATTTGGTAGATTTTTTGAAAAAATCTCAATTTTTAAGAAAAAAATTTGTAAATGCGTAAAAATACTTAAAAATTTTATGGTTTAAGAAACCAAACTAAAAATGTAATTTTTAACTGGTGGATTTGAAATTGTCAATAATTCGTTAGATTTTAGAAGAAAAAAAACAAAATTTTTTGAGAAAATTAAATATATTTAAAAAATTAAAAACATCGAAAAGGAAAAAAAGGTTTTTTTTTTTTTTAAGAAAAACGAACAAAAATTTATTTATTTTCTCGAAAAACATAAATCTTTTGAAAAAAATTAAAATAAGAAAAACTTTTTTTAATTTTATCGAAAATTGTTAAATATTTATAAAATAAATTTAAATTTATAAATTTTTAATACTTTTTTCAGCATTTTTCACTTTATATTAATTTTATTATAATAAAATTTATTTTTTTTATCAATAAAAAACGTAAGTTTGTTTAGTTTTTTAAATTTCTTTTGATTTCTAGAAAAAATAAAACAATTTTGTAATATTTACTCTTAGATTTAGATAGAAATTTTTTTTGTGTAAATATGGTGCTTTAAAATGTAAAATATATAAACAATTTTAGATTTTTTTAAAGATTTGCCGACGGGTAATAAAATTTGCATTTATTGAAACTTTTTTTGTTTTTTGTAAATATTTTACATTAAAATGAAAAAATGTATTTAAAAATAAAATTTATTTATTTTATATTTTTCAATAGAAAATGTTTGATTTTTAATACTTTTTTTTGTTGAAATATTTTACTTTTGAAATAAAAAATTAATTTAAAAAAAAATACCGAAATATTCTCCGTGATTTGCAATACAAACAAATTTTTTACGATTTATTTTTTATGTGCAATTTTGTAATGTTCTGCAAAAAATATTTAAATTTTATTATTTGCTTATTTAGAATACATCATATTTTTGCGAATTTTTGAAATAAAATTATTTTTTTTTTAATAATTTTTTGTTTTTAAAAGTATTAAAACTACGTAATTTAATGTACACAATACAAGTCATTAAGAAAAATAATACATTTTAAATAATTTGCCACCATTTATTTTTATGTAACTGGGTTTATGAGACCTAATTGTACTTTACCGACGGCAATTCTACAATTTGGTTTTTTCCTAGAAAAAAGAATTGCGTTTAGGTAGAAAATATATTTGATTTTATGATTTAATCGCTTTTTTATAATATTTTGTAGCCCTGAAAAGGGCTGTTTAGCTAGGTAACAAAACTGTTTTCGAATATCGAAAATAGTTCTTTTGCCAAAGAAACTTGTTTGAAAATTTACTTTTTACCGGCGGCTTTTTTTGCAGCTGGTTTCTTTGCTGGAGATGCTTTTTTAGCGGCGGGTTTTGCTGTTGCTGTTTTGGCCTTTGGAAGCTTTTGGTTAGTTGCTGTAGCCTTTTTGGGGGCGGGTTTTGCTTTAACTGTAGCAGCCTTTTTGGCGGGTTTTGCCTTTGGCTTTTCGATCTTCTTCTTTTCGGCAGTCTTTTTAGCAGCAGTTGCTTTCTTTGCTGTAGGCAGCCCTTTTTGGTGGCCTTCTTCTTTTTCTCACCAGCAGCCTTTTTCTTTTTCTACGGCTGCTTTTGTTGGCTTGGGATCTTTTGAAGCAGCAAGCTGACAATTTGAATGAACCAGAAGCACCCTTACCTTTTGTTTGAATCAATTTTCCACTGGCAACAGCACTAACCAAATATTTCTTGATAAATGGCGCCAATTTTGAGCATCTTAACCTTGTATGTACTTGTAAGGTATTTCTTAATGGCTTGGATGGATGAACCGCCACGTTTCTTTTAACGTTTTAAGAGCAGCATCGACCATTACTTGAGTAGTGGATGGGATTGGAGTAGTAGATGGTTTTCTTTGCCTTGGTGGAAGCGACTTTCTTTGCTTTTTTCTCGGCAGCTGGAGCAAGCAAACTGGAGAGGCGGTAGTTTCAACGACAGCATCAGACATGATTGTATAAGTTTTTTTAATTCAACACTTTTAAACACTTTTGCACACACTAGTAGTATAAAACAGTATATTTTAGGTGTTAGTCGATTTTTTGTGCACCTACCCGATTTAGTGAGAAGTTCATAGTAGTCTACATGCTTATTTTTGTTAATTTTAAGTAAGAACGGGTTTGTAAGATTTAATAAAAGTTTTTTTGTATTTTTAATTATTTTAACAAGATTTTGAGAAAAGTTGACCAAATTTCTGTACAGTATCATTATTTAGATGTTATAGTTTCAATTTACATAAATAATTTTGATTAATGTGTATTCGATAAATTTTTATTGCCATTTTAGTTGGAAGAATGTAAAAAATTCTTATAAAATATCAACAAAATCGACAAATTTAAGTATAATTCTTAATATTTTTTTTTAAAAATTTACTTAACTATTGAATTGTTGATATTTCCTAATAGGCAAATGAAAATTTTTGGCAAAAAATCATTTTTTTGATTTTATAATATTATATCAAATTGGCTCTATTACACTAAAATTTTTTTATCATATTGGTGAAATTTTCAAGCAATTATTTTATTAATTTTTTTCTTTTTGGAAAATATATTTACACTGATTTGTTAATAAAATTCCTTGCAAAATTGAACAAATTTAATTGAGTTTTAACAAAACTTATTAATATTGTTATTAAAATATAAAATTTCATACGAAAACCTTTTAAAAATAAATATCAATTTTAAACTAGCGTTGCATGCAATAGGTAGAAATGGTAGACAAATAATGAAATTCAAAATGTAAGAGATTTTAATAATAAATGTCAAATTAGTAAGTAAATGTTTTTCAAATTACATTAATATTTTAAACTATTTTCAATATATTTAAAGACATTAGTAAATATTTGTCAAATGGGAATAAACAAAAATATTAATATTGATTAAAAATAGAAAAAATTTATTAAAAGTTTTACTATATTAATATAAAGAATTGAATAATATATCAAAATATCGAAAATTATTATTATTTTTATACATACAAAAAAATCTTTAATCTCTTTTAAAACTCATATTTTGTTCTTTTTTCGTTCGTAATTGAAAGTAATGTTAGGCAATGAATTAATTTGCTACGCCAAATCGTAAATATTCAAATATATACATGTTAAGGTTGCACGTCAAATTAGAAATTTATAAAAAAAAAAAATATATATGTATTTGCCGATTATAACATTATATCTTTTGAAAAATATTTAATTTTCGTATAAAAAGCACTTTATAAATGCTAAAATTAATTTTTTATATCGAAAAAATAGAAATTTTAGAAAAAAAAATATTAAAAATAATGTAATCAATATTTTTCATTATTGGTTATTATGACAAAACTCTCATTCCATTAAACATTAAAAATTTTATTGTCTTTAAAAAATTGTGTTGTTTAAAGCGTAAAAAACGTTTCTAAAAATTATAAGACTTTTTGATGAATTCATATTTATAAATGGAATAGAAATATAGAAATTGTATTAAACTTAATATAGGAAAAGAGAATATTTTAATAATAGTGTTATAGGAAAGTAATTGTTAATATAATGTAGAAATATTATATTAATTTAAGTTTTGTTAGAAAAAAAAATAAAATGGTAAATAATTTGGCGCCAAACTTTATTAGCTGTGGAAATAAAATAATATTCCAAATTAAAAAAAAATCTAGAAATAAAATTCAATGAAAAAAACATATATAAGATCTTGGCGCCAAACTTTATTTTAATAGGAAATTAGTATTTGAAAAAGTCATCATTCATTGAATTATATGTATATATTTTTTTAAATTCCCAAATTTTTATTAAAATAATTTTTCAAAATATATGTATAAATGTCTTATATAAAAACATTTATTCTTTCTCAAAACTAAACTCAACGATAAAAACAACGTATAGAAAATACACAAGAACACACATTTCTATAGTGCCTGAACATATTTAAGGCAGCAAACAGTATATTTCTACAAAACATGCATAACCAACTGTGGAAATTATTTTCTTCTTTATAAAAAGGGCCCTTTTCAGGGCCACAAATTAAATTAAAAATGAGATTTTGTTGTTTGTAAACGTCCCGCACACGTCGATTTTGTTTTTTTCCGCCAGAAATTCCTATATATAATTCAAAGATGGTGATGAATGAAAAAGTAAAACAAAAAATAATTGAAAAACGTCAATAATGATAAAAAAAATGAATTTTTAAGTAAATTTTTATTTTTTTACACAAAATTACAATTGGTAGATTTTTTGAAAAAATCTCAATTTTTAAGAAAAAAAATTTGTAAATGCGTAAAAATACTTAAAAATTTTATGGTTTAAGAAACCAAAACTAAAAAATGTAATTTTTTAAATGGTGGATTTGAAAATTGTCAATAATTCGTTAAGATTTTAGAAGAAAAAAAACAAAATTTTTGAGAAAATTAAATATATTTAAAAAAATTAAAAACATCGAAAAAGGAAAAAAAGGTTTTTTTTTTTAAGAAAACGAACAAAAAATTTATTTATTTTCTCGAAAACAAAATCTTTGAAAAAATTAAAATAAGGAAAAACTTTTTTTAATTTTATCGAAAATTGTTAAATATTTATAAAATAAATTTAAATTTATAAATTTTTAATACTTTTTTCAGCATTTTTCACTTTATATTAATTTTATTATAAATAAAATTTATTTTTTATCAATTAAAAAAACGTAAGTTTGTTTAGTTTTTTAAATTTCTTTTTGATTTTCTAGGAAAAAATAAAACAATTTTGTAATTATTTACTCTTAGATTTTAGATAGAAAATTTTTTTTGTGTAAATATGGTGCTTTAAAATGTAAAATATATAAACAAATTTTAGATTTTTTTAAAGATTTGCCCCGACGGTAATAAAATTTGCATTTATTGAAACTTTTTTTGTTTTTTTTTGTAAATATTTTACATTAAATGAAAAATGTATTTAAAAATAAAATTTCTATTTATTTATATTTTTCAATAGAAAATGTTTGATTTTTAATACTTTTTTTGTTGAATATTTTACTTTTTGAAATAAAAAATTAATTTAAAAAAAATACGAAATATTCTCCTTGATTTGCAATACAAACAAATTTTTTACCGATTTATTTTTTATGTGCAATTTTGTAATGTTCTGCAACAAATATTTAACTTTTATTATTTGCTTTATTTAGAATACATCATATTTTTGCGAATTTTTTGAATAAAATTATTTTTTTTTTAATAATTTTTTGTTTTTAAAAGTATTAAACTACGTAATTTAATGTACACAATACAAGTCATTAAGAAAAATAATACATTTTAAATAATTTGCCACATTTATTTTTATGTAACTGGTTTATGAGACCTAATTGTACTTTACCGACGGCAATTCTACAATTTGGTTTTTTCCTAGAAAAAAGAATTGCGTTTAGGTAGAAAATATTTGATTTTATGATTTTAATCGCTTTTTATAAATATTTTGTAGCCCTGAAAAGGGCTGTTTAGCTAGGTAACAAAACTGTTTTCGAATATCGAAAATAGTTCTTTTGCAAAGAAACTGTTTGAAAATTTACTTTTTACCGGCGGCTTTTTTTGCAGCTGGTTTCTTTTGCTGGAGATGCTTTTTTAGTCGGCGGGTTTTGCTGTTGCTGTTTGGCCTTTGGAGCTTTTGGTTTTAGTTGCTGTAGCCTTTTTGGGGGCGGGTTTTTGCTTTAACTGTAGCAGCCTTTTTGGCGGGTTTGCCTTTGGCTTTTCGACTTTCTTCTTTTCGGCAGTCTTTTTAGCAGCAGTTGCTTTCTTTGCTGTAGCAGCCTTTTTGGTGGCTTCTTCTTTTCTCACCAGCAGCCTTTTTCTTTTCTACGGCTGCTTTTGTTGGCTTGGGATCTTTTGAAGCAGCAGCTGACAATTTGAATGAACCAGAAGCACCCTTACCTTTTGTTTGAATCAATTTTCCACTGGCAACAGCACTAACCAAATATTCTTGATAAATGGCGCCAATTTTTGAGCATCTACCTTGTATGTACTTGTAAGGTATTTCTTAATGGCTTGGATGGATGAACCGCCACGTTCTTTTAACGTTTTAAGAGCAGCATCGACCATTACTTGAGTAGTTGGATGGGATGGAGTAGTAGATGGTTTCTTTGCCTTGGTGAAGCGACTTTCTTGCTTTTTTCTCGGCAGCTGAGCAGCACTGGAGAGGCGGTAGTTTCAACGACAGCATCAGACATGATTGTATAAGTTTTTTTAATTCAACACTTTTAAACACTTTTGCACACACTAGTAGTATAAAACAGTATATTTTAGGTGTTAGTCGATTTTTGTGCACCTACCCACCGATTTAGTGAGAAGTTCATAGTAGTCTACATGCTATTTTTGTTAATTTTAAGTAAGAACGGGTGTAAGATTTAATAAAAGTTTTTTTTGTATTTTTAATTATTTAACAAGATTTTGAGAAAAGTTGACCAAATTCTTACAGTATCATATTTAGATGTTATAGTTTCAATTACATAAAAAATTTTGATTAATGTGTATTCGATAAATTTTTATTGCCATTTAGTTGGAAGAATGTAAAAAATTCTTATAAATATCAACAAATCGACAAATTTAAGTATAATTCTTAAATATTTTTTAAAAATTTACTTATATTGAAATTGTTGATATTTCCTAATAGGCAAATGAAAATTTTTGGCAAAAAATCATTTTTTTGATTTATAATCTTATATCAAAATTGGCTCTATTACACTAAAATTTTTATCATATTGGTGAAATTTTCAAGCAATATTTTATTATTTTTTTCTTTTTGGAAAATATATTTACACTGATTTGTTAATAAAATTCCTTGCAAATTGAACAAATTTAATTGAGTTTTAACAAAAACTTATTAATATGTGTTATTAAAATATAAAATTTCATACGAAAACCTTTTAAAAATAATATCAATTTTAAACTAGCGTTGCATGCAATAGGTATAAATGGTAGAACAAATAATGAATTCAAAAATGTAAGAGATTTTAATAATAAATGTCAAATTAGTAAGTAAATGTTTTTCAATTACATTAATATTTTAAACTATTTTCAATATTTTAAAGACTTAGTAAATATTTGTCAAATGGGAATAAACAAAAATATGAATATTGATTAAAAATAGAAAAAATTTATTAAAAGTTTTACTATATTAATATAAAGAATGAATAATATATCAAAATATCGAAAATTATTATTATTTTTATACATACAAAAAAATCTTTATCTCTTTTAAAAACTCATATTTTGTTCTTTTTCGTTCGTAATTAAAAGTAATGTTAGGCAATGAATTAATTTGCTACGCCAAATCGTAAATATTCAAATATATACATGTAAGGTTGCACGTCAAATTAGAATTTATAAAAAAAAAATATATATGTATTTGCGAATTAAACATTATATCTTTTGAAAAATTTAATTTTTGTATAAAAAGCACTTTATAAATGCTAAAATTAATTTTTTATATCGAAAAATAGAAATTTTAGAAAAAAAAATATTAAAAATAATGTAATCAATATTTTTCATTATTGGTTATTATGACAAAACTCTCATTCACATTAAACATTTAAAAATTTATTGTCTTTAAAAAATTGTTGTGTTTAAAGCGTAAAAAACGTTTCTAAAAATTATAAGACTTTTTGATGAATTCATATTTTATAAATGGAATAGAAATATAGAAATTGTATTAAACTTAATAATAGGAAAAGAGATATTTTTATAATAGTGTTATAGGAAAGTAATTGTTTAATATAATGTAGAAATATTATATTAATTTAAGTTTTGTTAGAAAAAAAAAATAAAATGGTAAATAATTTGGGCGCCAAACTTTATTAGCTGTGGAAATAAAATAATTTCCAAATTAAAAAAATCTAGAAATAAAATTCAATGAAAAAAA